>LUCM01001551.1:0-16196 GCA_008360955.1 Fasciolopsis buskii
GGGTTCTCGACCAAAGCCTTTGGTTTTGGCAAGAAGCTGGCCAAAATGCAGTGGCTTACAGCTGAGTGGAAGCCCATCTACCTGGATCGATTATTTTTCCACTCGTTTTTCTGACTGAGCTACCAACTCAAATCGACCTCCGATTTGGAGCACCAGGAGACTACTTCGTTAGGCCTCTACCCATTGACCTTCCAGGTATGATTGGATCTTCGGCTTGAGATAAGCCATCCTGTATAACTCGTTGGATCATAGAGGCACGGAAGCCGTCACACCACGTCAAGGTGTAGTCTCGTGACTGACGAACAACTGTGGACTGTTTCACTTCCCTAGGTAGGTGGGTGTCGACGTATGGCAACAAGGCCGTAGAGGCAAACGCATATATTCAAGGCGCGAACGGTTTACGCTGGACTGAAGGAAGCACTTGTGGCGTCGACCTGATATATCACTGAAGTTAAGCGGTCATGCGTGCTGTACTGCAGTGCACTCAGTTCTGTTGTACGGTTGCGGAGATGTTCGTCGCTTTGAGGCTTCCGATCGTCAATGTCTTCGTTGTAGTGCTATGACTAATTGCTTTGACAGCGTGAACAATGCAGGTTAGGAGTTGAGTATTGGGGTCAAGGTAAGGAAATATTCTATCGCAGCGTATAAAGCTTGGTTTAGATATGCCGAACACTCGTCTGCCATACCGTGCTTTATTTTCCATTTCTTTCGCTGAGCGGAAGAGAGCACATGGAGGTTAACAGATGTAGCGTGGGATGAGACAGTCCACGCAGCTCCTTGTTTGAAGTACAAAAGACCTGTAAACCAACTGGCTGGAGACTTTGAAGGATATGGCCGCAGACTGTGAACAGTGGCAGGCGTGTCGTCATTTTATGTCGAATCGGAATGATTGAAAAACTTGTTTTTGCGGTTAGACTGTATTTTGTTTGTTTGATTGGGGTTCGTTTATTTTCCTATCAGTATAGTTCCACTGCCTGTCTGCCACGCCTTTTTTTATGAAGAAGCATGTAATGCTGGGAGAAAGGCACCTGCCGGTGGGGCTTACCCTACCGCGAACGATGATGATGATGCCACTTACGATGACATGCTAGCAGCAGGTTCTGTTATGAAATATCACCCTACATTGCATCCCCGTTTTTCTAAATTCTTACTTCCTATATATCAAATACACTATTACTGATCTCCATCTTGTCTAGCCGCTAAGCAAGTAGTTTCGCAAGCTGGCCGATATTCCCAAAACCTATGACTTCGGTTTTCATTTTGGTCCTCATTTACTACTTTTCATCTCACTTCAGGTTTGGGACATAAAAGCGTTGATCTAGCTGAACTTCTACTCTTGAGTGACTAGTGGCTGCTCTTCCGGACCACCTCTAGTCTTCCATGCAAAACCAAGTACTGTGATGTTCAGTTGGTTGTCCCAGTAACTGCGTTCGATGGACAAACTACCCGTGATGATGGGAATCTGCTTTCTGCACCTGTACCCTGTGGGCTCATTCTTACGATCGTTGATTGTGTATATAATTTTCCTTTTGTGACTTACTTCATATGCGGCTGCTCTTCATCAAGGAACCAGTGATTTGTTCTTTAATTTGTCCTGCTGATTTCACTATTCTCGTCCCAAACTATCATTTTCCATGCGACTGGAATTTCGTGCTGTAACGTGTGGTATAAATCAAAGGTTCTCTTTCCCAATATCTCTCATGAACATGCCACTCAGTTACTTTTGTTGTTCTGATTTGAATTTAATTTCTGTGTTAGAGGTGATGAGGGTCACGTTATACCTTAAGAATATTTATGTGGCAATGATATTCTGCATATCTCCAAGAAAGCTTCAATGAGCTATGCGGTAATGGGTACAGGTTGGATGATGTTCACTCGCGCAGTTGATGGGCAGAGTCAAAATTGTACATTCATTTTCGATGAGTAAACATGAAAGCAATCTACACTCGACACGTTTGTGTGCAGTTCGTTTGGACAACTCTCTACGTGTTATTAACAGTCGACTGAAGTGTGGTGCGTTCTTTGCACTTATACCTGCTCCTATCAATAGCAACTCCTAAAGCAAAAGGTGAATTCCACTGGGACTCGTTCAGACTACGAACGTCGTAATTGTTGCTGGTGTCAACAACCGATTTGGATATGGGGAGATAAAAGAACTGCATTTAAGAGGGAATTTTGCTGTCCCAGCTTATCGCACCGGAGGCCACCGTCTTATCTAGACATTTTCTGACCACAGACTTTCGGAGCACGTGGCGTCTTCTTTCGCCTTCACAACGTTGGATTCAGATTGGCCACGTTGCCGTTGGTCACCGGTGGTGTGGATTCGTTGAAGGTGCGCACCCCTGAACTCACCACGTTCTTGCCTGCTTCTAGACTGTGGTGTCACCAAAATAAAAACAATTCTTCCTGGATGACCGCATCTACGATAGTTGCCTCAGCTGAGGATCACTATGTCGCGGTCAGCTGGATCATTTATTTTCTACTAAGCATAACACGATTAACTTAGGGTAATTTGACAAGCCCGACAATATAGGGGTGGATAATCGCAAAAGAATTTTTTGGATGTTGACGGAGCGTCCCCATTTTCAGCTCAGATTACGGAATTTGGACGAAAAGTATACTCAACGAATTATTTCTAGAGCGTGTACAACCTGGCTTAGTCCTGACTATAAAAGTGGCTGTTTGCTCAAACATCATTGATCAGTGTTAAACACCAGAGCGAGCCCCACTGACCACTGCTTTCCCTCATAGGGTTACACGTGAACATGAGAGGTGGATAGAGAATAAAACTACACGGCAAGAGTACCGTACTAGCTGACACAGGGAATACAATCCAACTGCATGAACACCTTTTCTGATCATTCAGATTCCCCATGAAATGACAACACTAATGTTAGTTGTTTGACTTAAACGTCTGTGGGAGTTCGGGCAAGGGACTAATGGCTAAGGTGGTGTTTGCATTACGTCACTGGCTGGTGAGGATTCTTGACCGTGATCACGTTGTCCGTCTTTAGCTTTAGATATCTAGTTGCTTGAAAGGGTTTACATTAGGTGAACTGATCTGACCCTAAAAGAAGGATGGTTATCACTTCTGCGTTTTTAAGTTGCTGATTCTGAGTGCACCTACAGTATGCCAATAATAGTGACACAAAGGAAGGATTTAAAAGAACTGCTGACCCAGACTTTTTCACATACACGTACGAGAACATTAGTCCCTATCTCTTGTGGCTCGCGTTTTGATGTTAAAATGGCACGGATTTGTTTCCCTTATAAGTAGTTCCGATCTGACCCCACAAACAAAAGTGGATTCATCCGACTCAGCCGATGGCTAGGTTACACTGATTAGTCGAATTCATACCCGCGGTGGTCTGCAAGGACATTGTTTCAATTCAACCCTTGTTTACTTTTGTTATCGGAATAATTATGAAAACATCCCTACTCTCCTTCGAGAATGGTGGCACCGAAATTTGTTCAAATGATAAATTCCCTGACTTCGAGTGCGTGGGCCACGTGGTACCTCTGAGCGAACATCTGCAAAAATCACAAATACTTTAAAAACGCCTCGTTTAAAAAGTTATCATGTTTAGAATGCGCTACGCCTCTTTTAAATATAAAGTTTCGTCGCATGGTTAGAGTAGCTTGGGACCGAATTCCGCTCTTGCAAAGGTGTCGTTTGGAGTAACTGTATTTTGAGTTGTTACCAAATGTTTGGGGTTATTGTAACATCCCACTATCGACCAAAGATCAACTGTGCCTGCAACACTTAGGTCAGTCTTACCACAGGGTTCGTGAACACCGGCGTTGGGGCCGGAAACCATAAGAAAGTTTTTGAGCACCTACTAAGTCTAGAAGTTGCTGGACCATGGCGCGGGAATTTCTTCAGTAAGTTTGACGTTGGGCATTGGGCCCTAGGGTTTAATCGTCTAAAGAAAAATAACAACAATTGCTTGAAGGGACTGGTCTCGGGTGACAATTTACAAATAGTACGTCGAGCTGTTACGTCTCTGGCGTCAAATGAATGACGCGTGGACCAGAAGTCTGATCGACAGCGAGGCCGGAGGCAGCCCGTTCGCCTTACCTCGGGACAAGATTATTTCCACACCAAGTTCAGAGGCGCGCTAGGTCGATGCTCGAAATGAAGACCAGATAAGACAAAGAGCCTGAGAAACTGCAAGCAGTGAGCCTCGATGTGTCTATGCCTATTTAAACCGTTTGATGAGGGTCATGCTGAATGATTAGGGAAGGAATGGTTTTTTAGTAGTAGGAGATTGAATGTTTTCATGAAATAGTTCACCACGTGACATCATCGCTTAACTGACCATTAAGAAACCATGGAACCACTGTACACCTGTTTCATCCATCTTGTTAGGAGTCGTCATCAGTGCATATCGACCGCGCCCGAACTGGGACGAACGATTCTGAGTCGAACGCCTTTACCATTACGCTACCGGGCAGGCTTTGAACGGTTTGTTGAACTTCACCACATGATGTTGCACCTATCCGTCACTGATTTGCACGGTTACTGTCATCATGTGGCGAAGTTCAACAAACCGTTCAGAGCCTGCCCGGTAGTATAATGGTAAAGGCGTTCGACTCAGAATCGTTCGCGTCCCAGTTCGGGCGCGGTGGAAGTTTTTATTTTATCAAACTGGGGATGTCTTTTTGCACGATATTTTCACGGTATGATTTTAGTTTTTGTAGTTCGGTCTGGCCGTGACTCAGAGTAATGGGCCTCGTGTTCTCTCGGCGGTCGGAGAGACCCAAACACGAAATGGGACTGTAAACCTAAGTTCACGGTCATGAGTCCACGTAGCCAGTTGAAATGTGGAAATTCATCTAGGTGAATGTTGACGATTCGTTAGCGTGCGAACACGGGGCTGACGTAGTTTGTCTGCCCGAAGTAGAGTTTTGCAGCTCCGATAGCTGACGTGTTTCAATATCCTGGATGTACTATAGTGTACTAGAAGAGATTCCGAGGCTTCGTATATTTGCAGCCCAAACTGGGAACCAGTCTTATCAAGAATCGAATAGGCAGGGTTCGGAAGTACCTCGGCTCATTCGAACTCTGCGAAAATGGTCACGTTTCCAGATCTCAATCGACTGGTCGTCACCAGTATCCAATCCCAACACGCGAAATGGCATCTGGTTGCTTTGTGTTCCACTGATGATAGGACAATAGATCAAATCGGCCACATCTCGCTAAGCATAAGTCTAGAAATTTTAGGCATACCGTCGTGGCGTGACACGAAACGCCAGGGATACGGACCACACAGTGATATGCGCCGGTTTCAATCTTTATTTTTCAACACGATAACATTTCGTCCTCGTTTTAGAATCGAAGCTTTTAAGATAACAAACCCTGACAAATACAATTGTGCCCAGACTGTCCGCGACCGACGGGGGGTGTTGTACATGGGCAAAGGACACAACTGAAGCTATCTAGTGCTAGCTCCTCCTTTGAACAACCAGGCAAAGCCGAATGGCATCGGAAAGATTAAATCTTGGAAGAAATCTTCGGTCGTTGCACTAGGGTTTGAGATACAAGACTATACAACCCACTGGTTGGTCACAACGTTCTCTGTGAAGCTAAGTACTCAGCGATGATTGGAGGTAAACGATAGTGGTCTGAAATTGCAGAACGCATGGAAGCCGTTTTCCTTTTTGCAGATTTTGGAAAGCTTTTCCAACTCAAACGCTTTCTTTCTGCGGAAGTGCGACCTTCTTGCGTGCTATGCGACGGTGGTGGCCACATCGTCAGTGTGCAAACAGCAATCTCAAAAAGGGAGTGGACACTTTAGTCCATAACCCTGTCGTCGAATCCACCCACACAATACCATCTGAAGGTTCACAATGAATCGGAATTCCTTTACATCACAGGAAATTAAAAAGAACTCGCCTGAGGAAGATGGTGTCTCACTAGGGCGTCTTCGAATCCCGTCCGCCAAGTAAACTAAACACCGAAACTTCTGAAACACTAGTAAACTTTTACTCCTTGTATCAAAATTGAGCAAGGAAACCACCTACGACAACCACAGCATGCTTCATCGATTTCCGTGCAACAATCGACGCCGTTACCAGAGCCTACTTTGAAGCGAGTGACTGGAAAATACGCCATCATGAGAGTACATCATTCGATGGCACATGCGCCTATCCATATGTACGACGAAGAATCTCCGGAGTCCCGACCCGACTCTGTTGTCTGGACCGAATCAGCTACGTCGCAGTTTGGATAATGTATCGTCCCCTCAACAAACCTCGAGTAATACGCATCGGCCATGATTACCGGGTCACAGTCCTCGAATTTGCAGACGATAGTGCTATTCTGAGAGGTGATCCCGCAACTGTGCATTTGGTTCTAAACCGTATTGTGAGCCAGGGCTGTTTATTTAGGGCTAAAACCTCTTCATGATTAAGTAAGTTCCATCACACCCTGTATAAATCAATGAATAAATTTTGTGACACTTCAAGTGCCTGGGTCCCACTGTCTGACCAAAAGGTAAGACTAGAAATGAGGCTAAGCTTCGCGCAGGCTGCGCCGAGAGACCGTCCGCACGACTAAACAGAATACTGATCTCTTATTGAAGCAAGCCCCCACAGAAGGCTGCACATTTTCGAAGGTGCTATCTTTACGCACACGAACAAAACTTGGTCACTGGGAACAGACAGTACGAAACGGCCGGAAATGTCCGACTACTGATGTCCCCACTAAACTGCGAAAATCAAATGGTATGACCGAATCACAAACACTACTGTACGTTACCACGGTCCGAACGTCAGACGACTTCCCTCGTCTCTACAAAGATGTCAGCTTTTCGTGTTTGGCCATGGCTTTTACCAGTCCGAAACAGAAAGAAATTGGCTTCGTGTCATCCGTCTTGGTGGCCAAATGAAGGCGTGGGTTAGCGGATGTTTCCCCTGGGTTGTCAATTAGTAGCGGAACAAGAACAACATTTTGCAATGTGCAAATTTGTCGCAGATTGCAGCGCATGGATAGCTGCTATTAAAGATACTTAAGAATGCTCGCGGAAGCTAACAATAAAATAAAGTGGGGCGGCTGAAGTCACTGGAACTGTCGATGGGGTTATTTACTGTTTCAAAACAGTATGACAAAAAGGCCGGGATAGCTATTATCGTACTCCGTCAAAATAAAAGGTGCTAATATAATTTTTCTCAAAATGCATAGCTTATTGTGCTTCTTTTTAGTATAACCATCAGAATCACCTCACAAGTGGTGTTTACAGCTACTGCAAGTTCCAAACATTTTTAAAAAGGGCGTTTTGGTGCTGTGTTGATGTGATTAGAATTTGTGATGCGCATGGACGGAGACCGACTTTCTTGAGGTAGGTTTTCGTTAGAAGGGTAGAGGTGGCCAGTTCAACATAATCAGTGAGTGTAAGGGCTTTTACTAATAGACTATCAACGACAAGACAAGATCCAATGCGCGATGGTTGTACATATACATTGCAAAGTGCTGCAGTCACTGGCGTATGTGCACCTGAAAGCTTTTTTTGTTTACATAATTATTTCCTTTTGCCTCAAGTTTTTCTACCGATACTTAACTGGCTACTGATTAGTCGGTGCCGCCAAGTAGAAATCAAAAACAGAACACATCAATTAAAGGATAATGGCTTTCAAAGCTGATTTGCTCAGCTGTGCAAATCAGTCATTCGAACAATTCTACGGTTCAGTTTTCCACGAGAAAATCCCCTCGGGGCAATGTTTGTCCCTAGGAGTACTCGCAGTCTTTCTTCGTAAACAATTAAATGAATTAACTTTTCAGATCTATCCCAAAATTACTTGGTAGTGGTATGTGGGACTTACGTTATTTACTTGTTTGACTGTTTTCAAAACTACAAATTCATTGTAAAAACTTCAGTTTGTTCGGTCAGTTTTGCCTTCGCAAGCACTAGGTTTCAACTTTCGCTTTCCTTAGAGCTCGGCAGAGATGGGTTTTCACCTCCAAACCACGAGTTTGAATCCAGGCCCTTCATCTGGAAGTTCAATTCAGTTTAGTTTGCCCAGCCATTAATCCTGAATCAACTTGCACTGGTTTTGGTCGATACCTTACAGCACCAACTTGTAAAAAAGGGATAAAGAATAGTAAACGATCGACTGTGAAGTAATCAGCTGAAAAGCAATCCAAAGGGGCAGAGATTTTGGATTCAAGGATTTTGCTGTTTGTGGTCATTGAATCTATCTTCTCTCCCATTGTCTTCAACAATCGTTTGGAGATTCCGACCCGGCAGCTTAGTTGCACCAACACGAGCCAGTCTGCTGATCAGAATTTTCATACATCAGCCATTACCTGTCTCGGAGAACAGCGCACTATGAGGCACGCATTTCGTGGGCGTGCGAAAAACATTGATTCAAATTGAGTATTCAGGAGTATACTTCAAGTGAAGGAAGTTTGAAACCTGAATCTTTACTTGACATTCAACAGTTTCCCTTCATTATACAAGGTCATAAATGAGGTTAACATCCACAAGGTCTTGGTCTGTCGCTGAATTTTCCAAGTACCATTTGCTCCCGCACTGAAAGTTATTGCGCAGTCATCCTAAAGTCGATGTGGCGCTAACCACGAGCGAGGAAATAATTCACAGACAGCCAACGTATGCGAGGGGTTCGTTTCGGCACTTCTGTACTTATGGACACCGGTTCTTCAACTTGTATAGTCACTAACCATGCATCAATGTGCTCTGGCTTTATTTACTACCTCAATGCACCAACTACTCCAAACAGAACAAGCAACAGTGGAAGATCGACTGCAAAATAATAGAACAAACAACTATACACATGAGGAAAGATTTCGGATGCAACAGAGAAACGACCATATCAGCCGTTTGTCTTCAACCGCCGCTTGGGAGTGGCCTCATGGACTCCAACAGGGTAGACCGGCGGTGACCAAGCGGATAAGGTCATGAAGGTCACGGGCTCGAATCCTCCCACCGCCGGTCAACTTCCCCACTTGGCAGCCCTCGGCTGGCCGGGGCCCCTTTCCTGAAAAATGATGTACATTGTTATTTCACTAATAGAAAGGAAGTAGAAGATAAAAGATAGTCTGACTGGACCCACACAAGCCAGTCCACTGGTCAAATTCTTCATCCTTTTTTGTCATGTCATCGACTGGCTACCTAGACCCTTCTCTCAAGCACAACCGTCTCTGAGGAAAGCGTTCTGTGAGCACATGCAAAGCAGGTCACAACAAACTTAACGTATTTACACTCAGTGTCCCCACTGGAGAATGGACACTACATCAGAGAACTTTATGCCTAACCTCATCACATTCTTCCCAGTATACTACGAAAACAACGGTGTTTGTATAGCTTTTGTTCTCAATGGCCATGCTTCGAACCATATGACAGTACCGGCCTCACTGTTGCTGTGTGTACTGAGCCATTGATCGGCAACCGGATATCACATCGATGCCATAGATGTCTGGAATTAGTGAATGCGAAATGAATCTCGTGTGTGCAAAGGCACTTGATCCAAGATAAGACCAACACAGGTAAGATACAACTACCCAAATAACTGAGTGCACCCACCTCCTCCAGTTGTTCAATTGCAAGGATAAGCTTCGGCTTCGAGTCAATCCGATCCTGCAACAGCATTTTACATTTAATTCACATGACCAAGAACAACATCGTCCGCATATAGCCTAAGTCAGGCAGTTTCCTGTCTGTGCAAATATCAATGGCACTGTACTCGCAGCAAAATAGGGCTATCTTCATAAAGATCTCAATGATAAAATTAGAAAAGAAAGGTGAAAGCGATCAACATTGATGGGCACTGCTTCAAGTGGTGAACTCGAGTGAAAGACCACCGCAAGCGTGAATCCGGCTTCGACTGTTCGCATACAGGGATTGGATAGGTGATGTGAATTTCTCTGGCATGCCCTTCAGTGGGGAACAGCGCGACAGAAGTTCACGATCGATGAAGCCGAACACCGCTTTTGAATCAAGAGAGAGAAACTGCGGGTCAGTGGGACATATGTCTATAGTTTAAGATCTATGTTAAACTAAAGATTCGACCAACACAAATCCGACCGGTAGAGAAACCGAAATGATTCTCACATACGCCTTTCGCGAGTAGTAGATAGTCGGTGGAGCATAATGCCCACGAGCATGATCTAAGTCCAGAGGTATGGACCAGAGATCGACAATTCTCGATTGGTTCAAGCCACCGGTGACCGATAGTAATGTAACCAATCTGAGTGCAACGCTGTAAATGCGAAGCAGGGCGCTAGGTAAACCGATGCCGCTTTTTGACAAAAACTGATTTTTGCTAGAAACAATCCATCTTCAGAACAAACTTGGATGAGTCGACCAACGTTGCCGGTGCGCTCACCTCAGACGGAAAATCGGCCCCCGATGTGCCGTCCCGCCTTCGCTGAGCAGTCAAATTGCGTCAAAGTCAACAGCAGAGACCCAAATGTTCGTTAAACAAACACTTCGGAGCAATCGAGATGACTCGCGATCGAGTTCATCCGCGACCTCGGAAGAGCTGCAGTCCACGGGCGCAAATACAGGACGAACAAACAACGACGCTTCAGTCGACTGCTACTCATACGTGCAGAACCGTCTAACTGAACTGTACTGAAAAGACCGTTGAATGGGATAGAATCTAAAATGCATGCTCGGCTTTTATGCTCACAGTGATCCCAACCCCAGTCCGACCACGGGCACTCGAAACCGGATCATGTGACACGTGAAGAGAGAAACAAGAGAATGAGGCTGTATCTGGGCTATGAAGCGTAAAAACGGAAGTGGTATCCTTTGCCCGTATTTCGGGGATGCAGCCTACATCTTTTTTGAAAGTTTCAAGAATTTTATTTAGGGCAGCTTGTTGTCATGTTTGAATGGGCATGAGAATATTGAAGGCAACCAAGTGAAGTGAATACTTAAGCTTGGTTATTGCGTCCAAAGTATTTCTTGACCTTCCACTGATGCTGCCGCTAGATAAATCTGTCGAGCTTTAATTTTCTCGCAGCACCTTGCGTGGTCCCTATATCGAAAGAACGGAAATCAGTAAAGAACCCCACAGAAGTGGGTGCAGCGATGATTTCTGTCTGCGTATGCATCTACTGAGTGGAACTCTCTTGATGATAAGAATGAGATTTAACTAGCATTATTCGAACAGTTTGGCAACTGGCTGACACCTCTGTGTTCATCCGTGAGATTTAACAAATTCTACCTCTTCCGAGTAACATAAGATGAAACAAAGGGATAACCAAATTCATTGGCCTATGCGGTGACTGTGCCGGTATTACCACGACCAGACACCAATTCAAACAGGAACAGCAGTTATTAGTGGCCCGAAAATTCGAAACTTCTATCCCAGGTGGTTTACCTCCTGTTCTGAAAAATGAAGGCAGGTTGTCTATGCTGATCGTTGAGCAACACCGTAAGATATTTTTCATTTCATATTGGATACTACGAGTGGAACGAAACAGACAGATAGGGTTTTAGGCCTCAGTTAATCATCACGTGAAGGTATATCGGAACAAGCGATATATCAGTACCTACGAAAACAAACAGCACAAAATTTAAGCGCATAACGGTGAAAGTAAAACAGATGTAGGATTAAAAATATTCCTACTGGTGACTTGAGTCGCTGTTCGTTTAGTCGCAGCAGAAAATCTAAAGCTCGGAAAACTGGCCTCAACATGCAATGCTTTTTATCATATTGCCGGCAACATTTCTTGTTATTTCAATCAATATTTGCAGCCACTTACAACGATGTTCGTGAGCATGTGTGGATGTTCCAAAATTTCATCTGGTCTGAGGAAATACACATATTTGTGATGTAAATTTGAATGCTGGACGTCGAACTCTTAAAAAAATAGCTTGATTTCATAACGCGCCTTATGCGAGAAATATAAGTCAGACGAAGTTGGCACCTAGTGATTTGGGCACGGAACAAAGTTATTTATACATACGGAATATGCCCACAGCCATCATCTTCCTTCGTCGACAGCTGAGTGAACACCGCAGTGATCGGGCTAATTCTGATTTGGAGATTACGGACAAAGTGGTCGCAAACGGCGTGTGTGTGCGTGCGAAAACCGATATTTACAAAAGTCCTTGCAAAGTTATTGTTATGTGTACCAGGACCACCATGATTTCCGCAAGCGCTTGCCATTTACTGAAACGAAAAATGTCAAAAAGCGGTGAGAAGTAGACATGGACATTCGCTAGATAAAAAAATATGTACAATTCGAGGTAGATGTGGATAGGCATCAGGAGAGGAGTTTCACTTCATGAATTCTGGCCAAGACAAGCAGTACCGTAGACGCTCGTTTGCAAAATGCGCATTGAGTTCGTTCCCGATCAATGGCAAAAATGTCGGAGTCCCAAACCCCAGGATAGTCGACGAAGATTGACCGTCCAAATGAGCTAGATTTTTTCTCACATATTCAACGATAATTTCTAGTTCTTGTCCGGTGGTCGTGTCGCTAGATAAAAACAGGTTACGCCATAAAGCTGTGGCTAGTAACGCGTCTGAATGTGATAAAAGTCCCTCATCATAGGCAAACATCGATCCGAAAAATTGCATTTGGAAGGCTTTCACTTGCTTGTGCTGTTTGCGTAGGATCTTGAATGTGCGCATTCGGGACCGTAGATCTAACCACAAAAGCTTTAAAGAGCCTAATTCAATATAACATAGACTTACATTTACAAAAGCCCGTTTGAGCAACTGTCCCTCAGTTCCTTCGCGCCGAAGTCGTACAAGACACATCCACATATGCAAGGCCGTTACAGAAAACCAAGACTGGAAAGTATCAGGAAGAGAGAGCTTATCCACAAATTCCTCGAAGACTGGATATTCGGCGCAGACGGCGAACATATTTTCACCCGCAGCGTTCAGCTGCATAACTGAATACTGTAAGTCTCCAAAACCAAGACGATATTTAGCACGATCGATCATATTCGGGACTTCCACATTGGGCTTAACTTGCTTTAGGTACCGAAGGGATATGAGCTGAGCGCTTGTACGCAAGGATCCATTAAAGATCCGGGAAGCTATCATGGTCTCTGAATGATGGAAGAGGAAACGTAAAAAAGCATAATTAGGATTCTTTAGATGACAATGGAAACGCATAATACGGGGTGCAAAAAACCAAGTGAGTTCAATCGGTAATTAGATCAAACGTTGCTGAACAACCGAGGTGTACGCACGCTGCTCATGTGGTTAAATGTAACAAAAAAAATTTCCAAGGACATCGCTCTCAAATACACACCCACATCCTTTCTTTGAATCATCACCATCGTCATCGTTCAGCGCTAAACACCAAGGTAAACCTCAATGACCGCTGCCTTTTCCCCAGAATTACATTGTTCACTCAACTTAACCCACCAGTTTTCACGGTCATTCCTGAAGGCTTATCGCCAATTGACACTCCAGCTGTCGATGCATCTTAATTACCTCCAAGCAGTTAGGGAGCTGGTATTTATACTCCATTAGTCTCAAATTCTCGTGAATCCAAGTGTCTTTGACGAACGCTACATCTAGGACCAAATGCATCGCCTCCTTGATTTGATCCACTGCTCATCTACATTGCTGCTCGTCGAAGTTCTTAGTTTGTCGGATAGTTTCTGTTTATATCTGTTGCGAACAGCCGAATCAGACAGACGTTCGACGGTCAATCGGACTTGTGGACTGCGTCCTTGGCCGTTGAGCCGAAGCAAAAGTTGCATTAGAACTAACGCATAGTCCGATTCGACGTACATGGTCCAGTGTAACCTACAGTTCTAGACAGAATCATGCCAACGGTTGCTTGATGCAATGTACTCGATATAATTCAGACTGTCCGTCGAGTTAGAGCGCCATGTCGCTGTGCCACGCGAACTGTGTCGGAAATTCGAGTTCACAAAATTGGAGAGGCATTTCTCCGTTATCTGTTAGCTGGACAGGCAAGGTGCAACGCCTACCTTACCAGCATTCCGATAAAATCAGGTTTCCAACTTGTGCATCAAAATTATTTTCTACCACTAGAATGTCAGACCCTTTGCTCTTCCAAACAAGAGTGACAAGTTCATCGTAAGACTCGTATTTTTGCGTGTCAGCGCTGCAGTCCGTTGGGGCATATGCCGAGATGACAAATAAGCTGCGCTTAACACAACTGTCCTTCCGGACACCCACTGATCCCTGCAGTCTCACGGTGCACAAGGGTCTGTTAACCAGGATCCAGTCTAGAAAGGTCGTTTCATCCCTCTCACCTAAGACTATTCCTACATCACGTCGACCAACAGGTTGAGCCGCTTCGTCTCCTGAAGTGTGCAGAAGCCATTAGGCGCAGTTAGTTGGATTTCTCTACTGGAATCCTGAATTCGTATTTCACCGCCGTAGCAGACATCAATCGGACGTGAGTCCACTGACAGAGCAAAACAAGCCTGCTGGCCAGCCTGCATTAGAGTGCACACATTGAAAGAACCGCGATTCAGAAAATGACAAGGCTTGAAAAGGTTTGGGCTTGAAGACTAGAATATTTGACAATGAACCGTTAGGGTAGTCGGGCGTGTAACCATTGATATTGTGGGTCGGCAGAGGAGGCAAACAGATTGGGTTGGAAACAGAAGAGATAGGTTGAATAAAGAAGAGGGAACTCTGAGCAGTAGCATACTTATCACTACCCACCCCACCTGCACTCGATGCAATGGGCAGCGCGGTCCTGATTATCGTGCGCGACGACCGATGCAGTATGGAATTATTTGTAGGCGTATAACTCACGGGGATTGATGGACGGGTACTGTTAGGGAGTCTAGCCGCTAAACAGAAGAACGATTGGGGTTCTCGACCAAAGCCTTTGGTTTTGGCAAGAAGCTGGCCAAAATGCAGTGGCTTACAGCTGAGTGGAAGCCCATCTACCTGGATCGTTTATTTATCCACTCGTTTTTCCAACTGAGCTGCCAATTCAGATCAACCCCCGAGCGGAAGGACCAGGGAATTACTTCGTCAGGCCTATGCCCATTGACTTTATAGGCATGATCGGATCTTCGGCTTGAGATAATCCATCGTGAACAGCTCGTTTGGTCATGGAGGCATGCAAACCGTCACATCCCGTCAAGGTGCAGTCTCGTTGCGAGAGAAAAGCCAGAATCGTTCTTCCGTTGAATAGTCATTCATGTGTGTGTGTGTGCGTTGTGGCTGTTGTACTACTCGGCCGCCCAACCCAGAATAGGGCTTTTTATTCGAAAATGCACCTGTAGCATTTGCGCGCCCAAGCGCTTTTTGCAGGGCAGCAGAATCATTCCAGGCGAACCAGTAGCCAGTTGCTCGGTTCATAAGCTTCTTGTTTGTGACCGCTCATTCGGTGGGCCTGAGCCTAACTTATTTACGGCTAACCAACTGGATGGTGGTCGTTCTTCTATACGCAACCCGGGGACTCGCTCAGTAGCAGGCACCTCTGCCCTGATAGATTGGAAATTAGGGAAGAGTCATTGATCAGCCGGATGGCATTGTGCTGAATGTGATCAAATAAAGAGGGTGAATTAGACGAAGCCCTATTCTGCCCGTTACCGCAGTACTCAAGTTTGGGGGGAAAATTAGAGCTACGTACGACAGAAGATGAAATGAAGTTGAAGAAATTGTGGTGCAAAATAGGAAACCAACTTTACGTGCAGCACGAGAAGCTTGTTAGGCTATGAAAAGGAACCACCTTGACGAAGAAGTTATAGGTATGCCGGGGCGAATGATAAAAATCTGCTGAGCATAAACCAATCGAATCAAAACAGATGGGTGGAAAAATGCTTACGGAAAGTAGAGAGAACAGAAGCTTTCAAAACACCGAAATCAACAGGGTTACGGGAACCGTAGATGTGTTTAAAATCATAGTTCAGCAATGCACTGACGACATTACGGTCGCGATCGATATCGGTGTTTGGATGGCTCGTTACAACACCTGGCCTAGTATGCCGTCACAACGAGACTACACATTGACGTGGTGTGACGGCTTCCGTGCCTCCATGATCCATCGTGCTATACAGGATGGTTTATCTCAAGCCGGAGATCTAATCGTGCATGGAAGGTCAATGTGTAGAGGCCTGACGAAGTAGTCTCCTGGTCCTCCAAGTTGGAGGTTGATCTGAGTTAGTAGCTCAGTCAGAAAAACGAGTGGATAAATAAACGATCCAGGTAGATGGGCTTCCACTCAGCTGTAAGCCACTGCATTTTGGCCAGCTTCTTGCCAAAACCAAAGG
>LUCM01001552.1:0-41355 GCA_008360955.1 Fasciolopsis buskii
GCATCTTTTTTGTTTTTTTTTCTGCACGTTTTCCCTTCGTTTTTTTTCCTGGATCCTTTTTTATACTTTTTAGTTTAATATTTCTTTTTATGTATTTTTGTCCTGGATTTTTTCAAATTCTCTTCGGCGTTTGTTGTTGCTTTTTTAGCTTCTCCTGTGTTTCTTTGGCTTCATGTTTTTTATTCGCTTTATTTTCTACTTTGTCGGTTTTGGAATACATTAGTCATATTTGTCATCCCTTTCTATCTTAAGCATCTCTAGTTCGTATTGACGGTATTGAGCTTAACTTGTTGTTCCTAATTTCCATTTTATTCTGCTACTTTAGGTGATCGTTTGGACTGTTTTGTTTTCCATACGTTCTGGGCCGCATGACTCATCCTCAGATATGTGATTTTGGTGTGAGTAAGCACTTTTCCGTCTGCATGTTTCCCTTACGTATCACTAGGCCTTGTCGGAATGTTGGTATCACTGACCTCGTCGTTGTGCCACAATTGGTATGGAATCAGCGATGCACCTGGCCACGTGGCCGTTATGTTCCACGTAGCTTTTGAAACATCTTCAAAGCCACACACAATATCCCGAATCCTGTTGATAGTATGGTCGATGTGCTGACTGAAGATCGGAATACAAACGTTCCCTTAACGAAACAGCGGAATAAATTTATTGGTTTATTCTAGGGGAAATGTGTGACAGCCACTCCTGACCTCGGTCTTCTAATGAAAACCTGAATTCCCAGTTTATCCGAGCCAAGCTCGGTCTGCCGAAAAATGTGTGATTAATTCAGCACGCGGGAGGGGGCCTGATAAAATGACTTCCCAGGTAATGGAAACCGAATTCCAGATCGAAAAACGTATACTGCAGAGTTGAAGATGACGCCCGTCATTTAAGCGCATCATTGGAATGTAGGACAATCATAAATGGTCAGATTACGCCGAACGTCGGCGACGTGAACACCATGTACAGACAGCCATCCAGGTGACCTTCTACTAGGTAGCTCATTGGTGTGTACAAGCGAACGACCAGATTCGCAGTAGTCACACGACACAAGCGGGAGTGGCCACCAGGCCTGATGCAGAAGTAAATGAATGACCAATCAACGTCTCGGTTTGATGTCACACGACGTGATATAATGAGGAATTCTGTCCAAATCATGCGCTCCAGTTTGCTGCCTGTGCCTGTGTGCGTGTGTGAAAGTGCAGGACGAAACTAGACAGAACGGAAAGCAGATTAGGACAAAGGAAACCTGCCAAAATTTGCAAGTGGCTCGAAGGCAACTACTAAGTCCAGCTCCAACGACTGGGACATAACTTGAGTGGAAAATGGGATGATTGGGCCCACAAGTGTTAAAACGATTAATTTAGAAGAAATACATTTCTGGCGTTTCGCTTCAGGCGAATAGGCGTGTCGATTCATGATACGAGTGTCATTTGTGTCCACGCTATGCTGAATTGAGGACAGCAAGAGTTGCGGTAACGTCGCTTAGTGTGTCACGTGAGGCTCAGACAGCAAATAGAGCATCAACAACTGCCCCAGGCCCAATGAACCCGTTGCTTAAACCGGAATGTTGGACTGACAAACGAGGCATGGTACAAATCACCCAGACTTGTGGTTCATTTGTAACCGTTGGCATTTTGTTTCCACTCAGCTTGTATGTGCAGGCTCATTGTCTGCGCTGGTGACACCATTATGTATGAACAACGGGAATATTTGTTCAGTGTGGGAGGTCCCGAATATAAGTAGGCGAAAGAGCCACCTCACTTATGCTGTTTCGCCGTATACACCAAGTAACAAAACAATAAAATATCTGCAAGCTTAAACACAATCATTATCACCTTTGAGAGGACATACATCACTGGGAGAGGAAAGTCAGATTATTTTATTTAGTTATTTTTTTACTCAAAAAGAAGTCAGATTAAAAACGGTAGGAACTTAAGGTGATAAAATTAGTAAAATCCACCCTACTCTAGTGGTTAAGCTTGTCTACACAATTTTCTCTTTCAGTTTAGACATTTTCCGAATCCCTCCGGCAGTCTGATATGATTTCCCAGTTGTCATTTCATTAAGGTCAAAACGACGATTAAGTCACTTAGCCAGCATAGCGTTTTGCCCCCGTTCACGTGAGACACGTGGTCTTCGATTTATCAGTTCGACAACCGGAAAATGTGGTCGAACTTCCGAATGGTTTGGAATAGGGTTTGCTGGTTTGGCTGTTCACCCCCTTCCACCCCAACCCACCCCACCCCACCCCACCCCACTCCAATACGGTAGGATGAGTACATATTTGGATCCGTCAATCGCTGACGAGCAAATCACGTGTGAACTGTTCAACTCGATACAGTGACTCGAAAACCGGTATAGACATCCTCCATAGCTGTAATTTTTATGATCTCTTATTAGTCCAGCGGGGGTCATGACGGCTATAACCAGTTTAAAGCGAACAAAAGATAGACAAAAGCTGATAGACGATTAAAAAAACCAGTAGATTATTTTCGCATAATTTCTACAACGAATAAAACAGTACTGTATTATAGGAATGGTCATTTTGAGGTCCAAATTTTACACATTTGCATTGGAATCTAGGTGGTCTTTTCGTTTACACTGCTCCGCTCGTGGCTGTTCCCGTTTCTTCGTATAGGTTCTGCTTTCTGTCGGCACTATCCCGGGTTGTTCCAGACACCCATGTTTGTGCTGTATGTCGACAAATGTAATCGTCTGATGCAAAAAGACGCCAGACCCGATTAGATGAACCATCCTTTGTGGACTGGCACTACACAGACAATGGCCACCGCAGAATCACACGGACAGTAACACTCTAACTGACGTTTCATTGTTTGGAGGGTAAGGAGGAAAGAAAAACAACAGCTGCTGGAATGCTATTTAGTGCGGAAATGCCCGACGACGGGATAAGTCGGACTCGCGAATTTTCGGGCCCAATCACCCTAATGTGAATCGCTTGATTAAACTGACCTAGTGCTAACAGTCCCAAAAGCCATGGCTATAAAATAAGTTATTTTTTAATTCCGTAATCCATCTGGGCTTAGATCAAATTGGTGTCGAAAACTGTCTACCCCTTTGTACCTACCGCTCGTAACGGAACTCGTCTGCTCTTCATGTCAGATACCTTTTCAGGTGTCAGTCCCGTCGCAGATGAGCTTTTTGCAATCAGTTAGACGGAAAAATTTCGCTCATGTGAGAACGGGAACCAGAGTCTGATCATTAAGCCATCTTGTCAAGTCTGTAATATTTTGGATTATATTGGCCGTATAGAACCACTTTGACAGTATTTCGTAGTGTTGTAATCAAAGTTTTAAACTCAAGTATCACTTTAAAAGCCAGTTTATGGCTTAATGAGTCTGAAACAAAGTTTACCCCATTGACAGGTGTCTTTCTCCCATCCGCACTTAGTTCAGCATATCAGGTGATTTCTCCACGCATTAAATTTCACTTAGTAATCCTGCTTTTTGGTCTGTGGTAATATCCTTTGTGCTAAATATCATTTCATGAAACGAATTGAATCAGCATATTTCGAAATTAGTATGATGTTTCCTCACGATTTGACAGTTACCATTATTTACTTATCCATTTGGATGTCTCTCGGCCTACTTCAACGATGCTGTATGTGAAGTGCTCATATGGTTTCACGCAATTACATTAGCTGGTCGGGGAGAGGAGCGAGACCCAACATGGTCACCAGTCATTAGCGAAGAAGCAACTTTAGTGACACACCAATTTCGATGTTAGTAGTAGTAGTAGTAAGTTGCGCGCAAAATATTTCCCAGTGTCAATGCCCAATTCACTAGTAATAAACCGTGGAAGCATTGTACCGCGGTTTTGTCCCTGTTAGGACATATCGATTGCGACCAAACTGGGGCCATCGACTGTGAGCCGAACACATTAACCATTACGCCATGCGAGTAAACTCCCAACTTTCTGTACCATTTATTCTCTTACCACTAACACTCGTCCGGCAATCGAACTCTTAACTCCGTGATTAAAGCCTTCATCGTGTGTAAGCTATTTGCAGGGAAGTTATCTATCGAAAGAAGTCGATTAGTCTATGTCCGTGGCCTTTAATCATGCCAATCATTAACGGATAAACCTAACATCATGCGCTGAGGTTCAGCAAACCGTTGAGAGGTTACTGAGTTAGCGCAATATCAAGATCGGTCAACTGCCAATCGTTCGTCGGGACTTGGCTTCCCAGTTCGGGCGAGATGGATATACATTATTGGTGGCTCAAAACGAAGACAATGCAGTTACAAGGAACGTCCGTAGAGGTATGTTCGTCAACTCTATCAGGTACGTCACGGCAGAAAGCCGTGCAACCCTTTAACTAGTCAGTTTTTCAGATTACACTCAGATTAAGTTGATACTCGCTGTTCATCTTGATGGGTTATTTGTGGTGATTGTTTTTCTTTTAGCGTCTGGTCTACCTGTGTTCCTCCGATCATCCTTGTTGGCCGGTCAGACTATGGTTTTCGAATAGAAGAATTTTGTCGTTACTTCA
Source organism: Fasciolopsis buskii (assembly GCA_008360955.1). Classification (NCBI taxonomy): domain Eukaryota; kingdom Metazoa; phylum Platyhelminthes; class Trematoda; order Plagiorchiida; family Fasciolidae; genus Fasciolopsis; species Fasciolopsis buskii. Next base: position 4,508 of record LUCM01001552.1, read on the forward strand.
AATTTTTGCCGTTATGTACCAATTTCAGGGAGGGATTTTAAAATCCTGCCTTGGACACTCCCACTGAACGGTTTACATGACCGTAGATTAAGAGTTGACAATACCCGCGTGGAGCAGCACGAATATTGGTTGCCACTAAAATCATGCCCGACTTTCTCTTCCTAATCTACTTGGGGACATCGTCCCCAACGTTGACTGGTGGTGTCCACCAGAGTTCTTATGCTATCACTTCGGGCTGTCTGCAGGCATGACAGAATGCGTCTCCAAAAGATCCGAATGTGAAGCTGTTGGCCTCGGTGAGACTGGAGCCACCTAGAGACGTCTCCTCGACTGTCTGAACTAGCTAATGCCTCCGCTGAACTGCAACACCGTGGGAAAGGCTTTGGAGATATACGTAGACTCGACCACCCAAACTATGAAAGTTGATGTGTGTTCGCTTGCCAGATGTATTAAACGGCCACGAATGGATGATTGATCGGACTGTGGTCAAAAGACCATTGTTATAGGCACGCATATTCGTGATAGTCTAAACAACCAATCCAGCAATCAGGAGTGCGATCCTACTGACTCTATTTGCACAGATATACACATGCGTACAAAGTTGACTAACTGCAACAAGCGGACCTGCCAACTATTGATCGTGGCTTAGCAAGACCGTACCCCATTTGTTCCGCAAATCACTGCCAGTAAAATCGGTCATTTTCTACTACCTACTAAAATTTTTATATACCGACAATTTAGAGCAGTATCACCATCAATGCATGACTACAAAATAGCAGCGGATGGATTTAATCATCGCTATCAAATTTGGCTCGGATAACCCTCTAGGCTGCGGCACCAGGTTTAACACAAGAGGACAAAACTAGGTGTGAAGAGTGGAACTAAATTTGTATTCTTAATAGCGATTATTTGTCCCTTCCATTTCGTTATTCTAGGTGACTATGCCGAATCGTATGAATTGTGAATCCTCGAAATCAAACTACAATTGGATATAATGCGACCCAGTTTGGCATAATTTAATAGAACATCGATTATTGAAAGCATTTATTCCACTACTCGCAGTTTCAGAAAGTCTGGCCTGCGGCTAAATGGAGACCGGATACAAAACCTCTTAGTCTGCTGTTTCAATAAAATCCTAATTTGACCTATTGTATTTTATTGTATAGACTTTTGCGTGCACTAATTAGTGAAATGCTTCGCCTCCAGGTATCGATGCTAATCAACTCATTGATAAAAGTCACAGATAGACTGCAAAGTTGATTTATCTGGTTCTCCCGGCAGTAATCACCAGTGCAACTACACTATCCTTCATGCTTGCGTTCAACGAAAAAGACAGGTGCTCCATCACCTGTAGGCTACCAGGATGACCATGACCGGAATCCAAGTTACTCACCATTGGATTTAGATCAAGGCGATCGGACTGATGTTAGTGATTAGTAGGCCAACTGAAAAAGTCCGTCAAGTGGGGACTCGGTAGATTAGCGACAACCCTGAACAAAATGTTTCAAGATCGATTTAATTAATGAGTTTTGAACGACCGCTGCCTAGGGGCAATCAGCTTACAAGTCACCTCAAAGATGTTTTCACCATCGGGAATAATTTTTCTGATTCAAGTCGATCTCACTAAGCATGTTCGGAGTTAGTTTTTGCGCTCCTTGTTAAACAATTTGGACCAGACACTTTGAGCTTTCGGTTTGATGTTGTCTAGGCTAGATCACTGGCGTTAAACCTACCGCGTGTTCACTTGTGTAACTCTAGATGAGAGATTGCCTGAATCAGTAACAGAACATTGCTTACGTTTAGAAATAATCAATTTCAATCGAAGAAACGTCCGGCGCCCAATAAAATAAGGAAGGTAAACGTATTTATACCCTTTATTGCCGAAGCAATGAAGATCAACAGAAGTCTATGATTGATCCGGCAGCTCGAGCACAACAGAAGCTAAATACCTTCTTCGGGAAGCAATTAACGGGCCAGACCATCAGTTACTTGTAAGATTAATTAATTCGAGCCGTTCACCATAGTATATGAGGACTCACACCTCAACCGAGAGAGAGCCGTTTCAAGAATTCTTATTTACGAGTTACCGTATAACTAAAAATAAACTGTACTACCTAAAGCGTAAAATGATGGTTACGGAAGCCTACCGAATCTTCCCAGCTTGTAAAAGGGTCTGGCAAAGCTTGCAGCACATCATCATGAGCAACATTTATCGACCGACTGATAGACAGCGCGTCAGGAAGAATCGGTGCTGGTATTCCCTGTGGCACAGAAAATGTTGGGCACTGATTCATATTACACTAATTTCTTTACAGTACATCATTACTTGCTTTCCTGCCCGTTACGACTTCCGTGATGGTCAATCGGATTAGCGCCATCCAATTTATAACAGGAATCAGGAACCTTGCGATTGTTAAGGCGGCCTTTTTGGCACTCTAATTACTCATGTACACGGAAACTTTTACTGAGCGCTGGTTTCCGTGCCTTGTGTAGCGAATCACACGCGGATGAATCGAAGCCATATGTTCTCAGAAAGTACAGTAACAGTGTCGATTTAACGATCTGCTGAGCAAGCAATAAAATCCGCATCAACGCAGCAAGTAAAACCCCCCACTCATCCCAAAGGTTGGTCTGCACAAGCGAAGAAACTCGGACCGATCGATTCTCGGGATGAATTAACAATGCGCGAAGTCCATAAGATATGTGATTGTGCGCATGCGTGTGTACTTGAGTTCACCAAGGTCCCGTGTTTGTGTCTGACCAATCTTTCATCAGTCAACCATACACATTCACATGCGTTTACAACCCTATGGAACCTGCGGCTACTTTCTTTTTATCTTTTACTTATCTTACCAATAAGGCGAATTGTTTTCAGTAAGGGGATCATGAACAACTGAGAACTGCAAGGTGTGGAAGTTGATCGCCGGTAGAAGGAGTAGAGTATGTAAACTTTAACTTGAGACTCTGTGACGCTGATAACTTGACTACTCCCAAACGTGACCGATCCAAACTAATATAAAACCCCGTATTTCTCGGGTCCGTTTTTTTTCTAACTACCTGCGGTGTTTTACAACGAAGCATACGAAATAAAAAGTTGGATTATGAAGACCCGAAACCAAAACTGAGATTAACGGCAAAATTCCGAAACGACACCAAAATTAGTCAGTCTTAGAAATCACCCACGCAAAATAGGTTCAAAAATATCAAACAACCATTGAGCGGTTGATTGCAGAAGCGCATAATGGTCCCGGACTATAAGGAGCAGACAGTGACTGAGTGTCAACCAGGTGGCAGAGTGCTTCCGTCATTGTGCACACTCTAGGAAATGAAGCAGAGTTAGTCCGCAGCTTCTCTATTAGTTTCATGGCCCCTGGCCATCGTGTCTTAACCGCAGACTGTAAGTTAGCGTCCATGATCTAGGTCCTACTAGACACGAGTTTCCCTGCTAAACAGACAACCAATAACCAAAATCACATTAATCCATTGGTTCACCAAACCGAGCTCGAGGATCCGCACATGATTTACCTCTTTGTAGCATGTGAGGTCCAGAGAACGCGTTTATTCGTCACTAGATGAATTCTACCACCGAGGGATACGACAGGACGGAAAAATTTGTTGTAAATTATCGCTCTTCATGAAACTGCGTATTCCCACTCAATTGGTGGAACAAGAGGCTTTTGATGGGATAGCCTCGCCAGGAAAAACTGATTGGTTTCATTTGATTTGTCCAACTGTTGAGAACACACGGAACAGGGAGAAGGCCGTATAGATTTGAAACCCGCACTATCTGTAAGCAGATTTGTCCACCTTATTAGATGCGTATAAAGTTATAAATAGAGGTTAACTGGGGTCTACTTAAAAGGGGAAAATTTTCAGTCGATCGAAAACGGTCGCGAGGAAAGCTGTAGAATATGGGACTGGGAAAATATTCGCGAAGAGTGAAAGTATGCCATTAATGAACCATATATGGAAGTAAGATACGACTCCTCAGATCTTTCCAGACAATTTACTGGTTACTGTTGCCAGCAACCGGCGATTTAGCGAAGCTCGGCACAGGTGAATTTCTGTTATGACTGATTTCGCAGCTTGTTGTTGCAACACTTACTGATAGTGTTACGCTATCCATGGAGTGCACAATTAGCACTGTTATTCTGTTTTAAAATTTTCAGTCTCCCGCCACTCCTCATTATCTGTTCCGCATTTTATTTTCTAATGCTAAGTAAGTTGAAAATCAGTGCATGCAGGCAGTGTGGTTAATGAAACTCCTACTTACGTCATACATGATCCGACCAAAAAGTATTTGGTGTACCTCAGGGGTTAATGTTGACTTCTTTGTTATTTCTTCAACTACAAATGGTTTCACATGATTAAAAAACAACCATTTCGCTGATGGGACGAAGTACTGTGGATCAAGGTAGTCTGTCCACTAGAAAAACACTCCGAATCAAAATATAAACATAAGTTTGTAGCACGTTCTGTTTAACTAATCCAATATCCACACAACCAAACAACCGATAAATTAGTGATTCAGTCAACCACCCAATTATTCAAACTAATCATTGGTTAATTAGTCTACCAATCCAACCACGTATTCCTTTGTTTCAATCACTCGGTCGATTGATCGTTCGGATGACCACTCAGTCAATCAATCAGTTTATCTAACTACCTAAGTACTGTTCATTTAATGAATAAATGTCTAAGTGAATAAATGAATTCATGAATTAAAGAATGAATAAACGAATAAAAAATTGAACAAATGAGAAAATAAATGAGGCACGGAAGTTTTTCTACGGAACAGAAGAAACGACACGCAGACAGAGTGACGGCTATTGGCTTTGCTTCAGCTAACGTGAAATCCGTAAGTCAAGACATTGGAAGTGCATTTTCTCGACGTATTTAGCATCTTTGAAAAATAAAAACGAATCACCTGTTAATGAGGATTGCGTCAAGTGACAATCGTAGATCTGTGGAGTTACGGAACACATTCCTCGGCCCATTCTCTCCAATCAGAGTGTACTTTACCATGTCCGGCAGTGCACTGGTAGTGCTACCCGTATAGCTGAAAAAACATTACACTTTTTCATAATAATTTCTGATCCACGACAGCCTAGGTTACCTGCTTGCATAAAAACTGAAAAAGTGTTCTGGCCCTAGAACTGCGCGCTCCAGTTCCGCTGATTCTGGGAGCACGCACACGAGTGCTCGTTGTGCTGTTTTGATCCGCACCCGTATTCATCCCTTGCTTTTTCGCTGTCTTCAAATTAGGTGATCCCAATGTAACGCAGAAGTGACTGTACGTTGCCATCATAAGAGAGGGAGAGAATGTGAAGAACCAAGTGCCCTTGGAATGCCACGCACTACCCTGGACGATAACGAAGGTCATTTTTGCAATACTCTGGATTTTCTCATGGAGTTGTCACGACTTGCGTTATTGATTCAATGCCCGATCGGAGAATGAAGCGAGCATATGGGGGCTAACGCTTGCGCACACGGGCTAGAATGCAGAGTCGCGTGTGTTCTATGCAATCGGGCATTCATAAAATGCATCAAAAGGGTGAACGGTTGCATCTATCACATTCACCGGTTCGCCAGTGCAACTGGTCACGTGCCGATTTTCCGGTCCAAAATAGTGGCACGGACGTGCACTGTCGTTCGCGTTCGCGCAATTGGTCTGTGTCGCTGTATCGCAACCCCATCCCAATGGCGAACAGCAGCACCTCGTAAGGAAGAAGCGTTGAATAATCACCTAAGTAAATCACGTGACAATCATGTGAACGCGTTCGCGATAGTCCGACACTGTAACTGACTCGAACAAATGACCAAGACTTGAAAAGCGTTTGCTGGACGCGTGTATTTTTGATATATGGTATTCACGTTTTCAAGCCCGCGTAACTATTGTTCCGGCCAGCAGACTAATACAAACTCATCGAATTAATTTCGGTTTCCATGATGCGACCTGATTAGGATGTAAAAATAACGAATTCAGTCAGGTAATGGGGCCAAACAGTGTAAGTGAGAATTGCATGGTTTTCACTTCTTCCCTTTAATAGCAGAACTGTGAAAAAATGGTGTTGAGCAAGCAAACGATGAGAGAAATTCAGGAATCACCGGATTGACGAAAATCGTATTTTCATAAGCCCAGCTTATCCCGCATACCATCTAGCTCTCACTGTTTATCCAACGAACTATCCCCATTTTCAGCAGAATATACATTGGATGCAAACTGCGCACTACAAAAGTTACTTATATTAATAAATAACCTCAAGACATCGTGCATTAGTTCAGGAAGTAGACTGCAGTTAGTCAAAAGCTGCCTAACGTCGAAGTAATTGAAAGAAGCGGGATTGAAGTCTGACTCGCCCAATTCGACCTCCTCACGGTCGATCACCCAGTGTCCCGAACATTATTTGTGCTGAATGGTTTCACATCTTGGTACCACGCTGTGCCATCACGAGCCCAAGCAGTTCATCGAAAAGAGCAAGGAACAATACCATCAAATACAATATTAACAATAATAGCAATCACAGCCACGATGACTACAAAACCAACAACAGCAGGAATGAAAACAGTCGGTTGTAAAACGAATTCTGTATTCACAACTTTGGGCTTATTATTTCACACTTTAAAAAGAGCGGATGGAGCGGCCTAAGGAGAAAAAACAACCTTGAAGAGCTGTGGATGGCTAACCGGAAATCCGTTAGGTGTTCGAGTCCGGATGTTCCTAACTGTTGTCCTAAATGGATATCGGCCAGTCAGTGACACTACACACACTAACGATATGATCTCGGCTGATGATGAAACTTTTGCGACGTATACACTGAGTTCAGGGAGCAGAACCTCACTCAGTTCTTTACATGCTGGCTAACAGTAGAACATCGAACTATAATCGTTTTGAACAGGCCTCTATCTTAAACCAACGAAACTTCATCTCACTAGGTGTGAGTTACGAAAAATCTAACGGCTCTTTACGCTGAGCACTCCAGCGATTGCAGTCAAGTTTTATTAGTATCGCGTTTGTATCTTTGGTACTGAGCATCTGTCCATTTCCATAAGTCGAACAAAACGAGCCGGTCATTTTGCCCAAACTCGATGGCTTGGGTACAATTCATCAGCACAGCCACACATGCTTGCGTACGAGTGACTATGTGACACACGTATTTTGGTCTTTCTAGGGCTAGGAGAGTAGATGCGTTTGATCTTTACCTCTCTGCCAGTTAAATAGGAAAAGCCGTTCAATTTTAGCCTCGCCTGAATTGTGGCTGTCGAATCAAGCGTAATTTCGCTAACACAATGAGATAAATGAATAGGCATCCACAAAATATTTTTTTCCTCCCTTTATTATATGGTAGCAAGAACCGATGAAAGGCTTTTGAATAAGAAATTGATCGGTGGTCTGAGGATTCAAAATCAAGACTTTATATATATATATATATATATATATATATAGAGAGAGAGAGAGAGAGAGAGGAGCTACATGCTACTGGGCGCGTCCCAGGGTTGCGGATAGGGGATCGGCTACCATCCAGGTGGTTAGCTGTGAAAAAGGTAAGCTCAAGCTCACCAAATAAGCGGCCGTGGGCAAGCAACGGCAGTGTCTAGGACCTGAAGCGTTTTTGCCTGATAAGCGTTTCCCCTGAAAATTAATATAAGAGCCCGCTGGTAGCAGCGCAACATAACGAGTGTGGCCTGCCAACCAAATAAGGCCTCTGAACCTTTTCGTGTTTCACTGACTCGGAGAGGTTTTCCAGAAGAGACGTATGAACCGATGAACTGACCGCTGGCTCGTCTGGAATGATTCCGCCGCATTGCAAAAAGGGCTTAGTTGCGCAAAGGCAAGAGGTGAATCTCCGATTAAAAAGTCCTACTTCGGACTGGGAAACCGAGTAGCACAACATTCCACAACGTATACAACCTTGAATATGACTGATCTTCGCAAGAAAGTTTCTAGCCCTTCTCTCAATTGCAAATGCGACCTTCTACAGCACACAACTGTTTGCTCTTCTTTGACTGTTTTTATTCATTCTGTTCTCACTCCATTTTCTTACATTCTTCGTGAATTGCAGTTGACCACGTCCAAATTCCATGAATTCGCCAACCTGACTAGGTCACGGGGCATCTGATTGGCACTTGACCAAAACTTGGTACATTCTGAATACTCGAGCTGAACTAGCAATACTCAAAGCAAGTTGATTTCGGCGTCAGAAATACTTTCATCGAATCATCAGTAATTCGGTTCCAAAAATATTTTAGACTTATTGCCTAATCAGGAGCGGAGAACCAGGCAGTGCTCACTATGAGCTCGGCACGCTGTCACTGCCTACTGATAAAACAAAACTCGAACACACTTCATTTCTCTGAGTGCAGTTTTATCCATCATCAGCCCAAAAGTTGAAAAAAAATTTTCTAAATGACAAAGGGTGACCTGATAGGTTGCGATAAGTAGAACAGTGCAAAAGGCCCCGAATCTACGTTAATGGCGGGGAACTCCCTGTAGTAAACACGTTTGGTGTTTCATTATGCAAAAGAAATTTAGTAATGGAGATTGTCGTTCTGAAACCGAGTGAATTTAGTTGTAGTTCGTTTACATTTTCATGATCTTCTCTCCACTTCCCGGGCACCGGTTTGTTTTCGGACACGAATTGCACACTAACAATTTTGCATTCTAGGTCTTTATATCCGACTGCAGTGAATGGATACGCTAGCCGTATGTCACACGTTTCTTCCGATTTTGGATGTCAGATGGAAAGGAATGAAGAGATTTTTGCACATATCATTTGGCTGGTCCACCTTCTGTGATTTCAGAATCTCGTGTTAGAATTCGGTCATTCAATTTATCTTCTTCTGATAGAATATGGAGCCTTGAGGACTTCTGCTCAGTTTTGTGCTCGCTGGAAGTGATAACCGAAATCGGGTTACTTTGTTTAACTTGGATAAATTGGCTCATACACCGTTCTGGGGCCATGACAAATTTTGATGTTTTATTGTACACAATCACCCTTTGAACTACTGATCCATCAGGAGAAATGAAGCAAAGGCGACAAAGTGAAAACTGTGTGCCAGAGCAGGTTATCTGTACGGCTTGTCTGATTAGATCTGTTCACGTGTGACAGACTGACGGGGTGTGCAGACGACCGGGTTGCAGCCGCTTCTCTTGTTGCTTTGGTACAGGTCTGATGTCAGTCCGATTCAGGAACGGAATGTGAATCGATGTATGATATAATACTGTAACCGTGTGTCGCATCCTCACTCACATGGAAAATACATTAATTGCTAGTCATCTTCTGATCAGTGTACTCACAGACAAACGACAGAACGTGTGCAAGGGCACACATGTCATGGCAGACCTTGAATGATCACTTACCTGATGATTTGTTTTCCATGCTTAACTACCACACATACTAACACTAGGAGATTAAGTGGTTCATGAAATTATTCATCATGCGATAACTAAGTAACTGACTGTACGGCTGTTTGGTTCTTGTTTTTGATCATCAATAATGAATATCCATCGCCCCCGAACTGGGACTCCAACCCGGTAGGAACGAATGTGAGTCGAGCGATTTAGCCACTATGCTAACCTGTTAGGCTGTCAGCAGTTTGTGGTACTTCACCACGTGACAATAGACTGATCCTTTTCCAATTTGCACGACTCCCTTTGATAGATGAATTTTCCGCACGTATCCTGATTGCGAAAGGGAGAATATACGGCACAGGAAATTGAGAGTCTGGTGGGGTATATTATAATAGCTTGTACCTTATACTCGAGTTCTCGTCCCAGTTCGGTCGCAGTGGATATTCACAGCTGATGATTCTTAATAAGGACGAAATAACTTTGATACTGGTAAGCTGAGTGTTGGCATCGCATGATTAACAATTTCGTGAATTCAGATGCCTAAAAATCACGAAATAGATGAGGGATGATGGTGTCGACCATACGTACAATTCAGTTAGTCTAACACCTGTGAGCTTGTTGCAGCGACGCAATGTTACTTACTGTTACGTGCTTAATTTGTACAGTTTTGCCAATGGGTTCTACTGCTGGTTATCTATAGACACTTAATTAAACTGTTTGCTCACAGTACACTTTTGCATGTGCAGTTGAAGTCAACGGTTGATTTTCAAGTACGGATGGCCAAATCGTATTCGTCTGTTGTTGCACTCACTTTCACATCAGGCGAGAAACAGATGGAACGGGGCTGTGCAATCTGCCACAAAGCAAAGATATATCCCCCCAAACAATGTACCCGTAGCTCATCGGTCGGGAGTACTCCCTAATCACATGCCAGAGAACGGTTTAGATATATTTTTTCAGAGCTTCTTCCCGAAATCTGGATTGAGAGCAGAAATTTTAAAGGAACTCCACGTGACCGAACATTGTGCCGGGCTACTCTGAGTAATCAGAATTTTTCATTCATCGACAATCCCCATAAGGCCACCGGGTATTGCGCAAGACAGTGTCTCGGGCGATCAGCTGGTGACTTAGAATCAAATCGATAATCATGGATAAAGAGAAAATACTTGCCAAATTTCTACTTCAAAATGACGATGGAACTATCCATCAGAAGAGGACTCTTTAAAGTAATAGGGTGTGCATATGTGTATGAGATCTCCTCTCTTGGCGCCTGATGTTCCGGGATAGAGTCTAGGTGGAAACAAGTATATTCGTTTGAGCAGGGTGGTCGTTACTAATGGAGAACCTACCAACTCTGTTGAGCCTGCAAAATGTCTTGAAAAGAAGTTTGAACGCAATACCAGTCATCTTCGCTCATCTACTGATAAGCATTATACCTAGAAAAATAGGGTTTTAACTCTCGGTCACGGCCTAGGTAACAGTGAATGATTTAAAATCCACTGACTTTCTCACAGTATATTCGTTTCTTCCCACTGTGGTCATTAAATCCAACACAGATAGGTCGGCTCAAAGTTAGCATAAGATTCCAGCACTTAACGGGGAGAGGATATTTTCAAAACGATTTGGTTCATGTCGCAATTGATCGATTTCGTCATACGAAGCCGGGAATGTTTGACTGTTGTGGATACATGTGTGTGATTTTCAGTTGCACACAAATATTGATTCAGATTCTCCTCTGTTCAGAAAATGTTTCCAAGGCCTTCGAGGTCAGGGGATTCCCTCTGTAAATGATTCTGTTGTGACTGGTGGTGCACCAACGATTGACAGAAAAAAATAATTTGACCGTTTAATTGGCTCACCCTAGACAGGCTCAGTACGTGCGCGGTTTTTTGCACATTCAATCTGGTTCAGTTTACTTTGGATATTGTTTGATTGATTGCCCTGTCAGTCTACGAAGGTAAGTGTGAATTGCTCGATACCTCATCCCGTTCCGGCCATCAGCAACATTCGGTCCATATTTGACAACAACGCCATTTTTAACCAAGATTTTGAGATGTCAGATCCACCGGAAAAGCTGTGTGATTTGAATTCAACAACCTGGTCTAGTGGAGGTAGTGTTTAACTGAAATAAACATCAAGGGGGGTTATTTTCTAAGTATCATACTTTATTGTAACTTTATCTGTTTTTTTATGCAATCACAATGATAACAATCCCGTAGGTGCTGATATCCTCTGATAGATGTCTACTAACCTACGTATTGGAGTTATTCCGCCGGGGCAATTTGCAACGGTAATCCTGACCTGGTATTTTCTGCTTCAATATGGACAATGTTCTACGTGGAAGCTACTTGCTTGCATTTGCTTTGCATTAAAGTCACTTGTGGCCTTTTCCAGATTAAACGATAAGAGCTCCCAATAGGATTGTAGGTCCCAAGCTTGAGGGTGTTCAGAGACAAACTGACAGTTTACACTGAAAATCGGTTGAACGTAGCTTTAACCTTTGATTTTGGGGTCTTTTTGTTTGGAAGTAGTGTGCGAATACAAACGCCAGATAAGAATATCGTGAACGTTTATCTACAAAAATTCAAACCAGGCGATATCGGTGTCACATTTGGACAATCGGCCACGTGTCTCAAATGTGACTCAAGGTCAACCGTCACGCGAATGGCTGGCGGGCATTGTCGCAGGCACGTGCTCACGGTCTGATATGTGATCATGGCAGCTTGTGCACGCTTGCGCGAGAGTCAGATAATGATGGCCACAGGAGCCCGACTTTTACGCACTAAGTCATGCTTCGCAAGTGCGATTCCGAATGTTCCCTTTGTTTCCGGCGCTTTGGGCATCGCAGTTCTCACATTCAGCGGTGTTTACCTCTGATTCTCCTTTCTAGTTAGACGTGCGATCAACCCACTCACAGCTGGTTATGCGGTCAATTTCACCCCGGTTGGACATAAACACCAGGGGTCCGGCTCATCCCATTACCAGTCAGTTCCATACTCGGTAGGCCGAAATTAACGGCCGCCGCTTGCTGAAATTTCGTACTTTATTGTATAATTTGTGATAATAGAGACGGGAGGATTAGTATATCGTGGTATCGTAGCCCACAGAATGGTTCGAGAAAAACGAGATGACCTTTGTGACTGAATCACATTTATGAATGATTGGGACCAAGCCTTTCGTATCTGTGTTCAGTCTGATGCGCTTATGTGCGTGGAGGGTTGTTGGCTCACAGCTTACCATCTAATATCCATGCCACAGGTGAAATCACGTTGTTCTACTTGAAACAGAAGCGACACATTCATCCCGTGTCCATCTGGATAGCGTAAGATACTCGAGAGAAATTTCCTCTTATCGCGTTTATGGGGCTAGACCACACTTTCCAGTTACGTTCGGCTGACGTCATTGAACCTGCACTTTTCACTCAAACCTGAGCTACACCAGAATTTCTGTTAGATTTGTCCTAACCAGGTGTCACTCTTGTCCGATGTTTGACTTCCCTCCCCCTCAAACACCAACAAACTGGGTCCCATGATCAGAACCGTCTGCCTCACCGCGTCACATGTATCGTCAGCACACCGACTGTGATTGGCCATGTACTTGTTTGTAAAGCCCTCGTGATCGGCGCTGTCCTTTGGTGTTTCGTCGTTTTACTTCGGATCCGCGCGTGCGCGCACGACTGTCACGAGAGATGGACCAGTGATCAGGTCACTCAGTTGACTTTCTACACACGAAGCGCCTATTACCAACGGTGTGAAATTTTCATCATTCTTTGACGTACACGTAGAAGCCGCTTTCCTGTTTTCTTGTCTGTCTCTCGCTCCCTTTCTGCTTCATCAAAGATTTGAAATTCAGTTTCTACCACCCACGCAGTCACCAAAAAGCAGTCCGGTACAGATACCCCGTTTTACCTCGTTCGTGCTACCAGTTGTCTTGTTAATCAAGTGCCAGAAAAAAAGGATTTTTCATGTTGAAAAAAATTCTTTTTTGCCACAGTCCAGCCTGGCTAGATCACTAAATCGAAATTTGGCCTCTCCGGTGCTCTGTGTTTTAATGAACCATTTTAGCAAGCACAGGCATAAATTACGACAATCGAATAAATTTCTTCTTATTTCAGTCTGCTTTGTACAGTACTCGTTCTAACGCCCCGTCTTCAGATGCTACCGATGGTATTACCACAATCACTATCTGGCGGTGAGGTGAGTGAGTACGGGCTATCGTTACGTGTGCTTGCCGTTCACGTGACATGTTTGAGTTTTATGGCGAATGTCTACTCAAGCCTGTTTAACCAGCCACTTACATTGACCTAAATGCCGACAATGCCATTTTAGACTATTCTGAGAAATTTTCCCGGTAAACAGGAAAGGTCTTTCAGATGGAAACTGGAGCACTTTTACAACCTACCTTGATAAGTTTGAGCGACACAGCCGTTTTATTGTTTGGACTGTGAATTGTGAATGCGAAATCCAAAGTCCCGATCCCTACTTTCTCCTGGTTTCGCTTATGCCTACGACTTAGATTTCATCGGTTGTTAGTTAAATGCATGTAATCTACACGACTTGTCCTCCGTGTGATTCATCTTTATTATTATCTCCTACTGAGCCTCCCCCGGCCAGATCGGACGGGGACAGTGATTTGTTTACTTGAATTTTACGCTACCTTAAAAACGGGCCTCACCATTCGGTTCATCGTGGCCTAGCCATATTACGCGGCAAACTTCTTTGGCATTCGTTTACTTCACCGGGTGCCGACCTCTTCGCACTTGGGTTTGCATAACTGTAGTCAGTGTACGTGCAAGCGATCGTAAAGTTCAACCATGCCTCGAATCTCATTGGATGGAATATATTCCACCAATCAGAACTTCTCCTATTTTGAATATGGCAGTAAGATTCACGAATAAGCGTGAGGGCGCTTTCCAGTTTTGTGTTCTTCGCATTGTCTTCGGTTGTGCAATTTCGATCGGAGACAATCCGATGCACTTGGTAATTCGCATCCGTGCGTTATTGCTAGTGGCTAAATTCCGCACTACTATTCCAAGTACAAATGCTACGGTAACCTGCATGTCATGTTCGTGTCTGCTTCTAACAACAGTCCTGAACTGCACTAATACTCAACTGTACTAGTCCGCCAATTGGGAAACTTTATTAAGGCCCGTGCGATTTTTAAGATTGATTTCTGAAGAGTTGGGCATAAGGACAATCGAACTTCTGAAATATTTCGGATTCTCGCACGCGTAACTCCACTACCAGCTCAGTGTTGGTAGCATTAAGTCAACGAAGCATCCATCCTCTGGGCTGGGGGTGGAAGTAGAAATGAGATTTACAAGGAAATGTGAAATTCGACTAGATCTGATCTAACCCCGTTTATGATAACCAGCTGCGGAGACACTTTATCGTGATATTCCAAGATGATGACACTCAATTTGCAAGAATAACATTTGGTTTCTCAATGCAGTTAATTGTATCCGCTGGTCTACTCGACGGGCCATACTCTTTAGGCTAACAACGAATTGGTTCATGAAACAGGATTCGAAGTGAAATATGATGAAAATTCTTGGTAACTCTTATGATTGCACCCTTGTTGGCTACTTCTTCCGGCATCCGGTCAAAAACAGCAAAATTCTACTGTGGTGCTATTGGGTTATCGGCTAGTAGATTTTGTTGATAACCAAGCATGACTGGTAGTGGTCAAGCAGTCGACATCACGGCGTTTCAACCTGTTGGTACAGGTGTCTGTTCTTAGTTGCACTCTAGATCCCTAAACGAGATTAGTGCTACAGTTCCGTTGTGGGCAAATCAACTACCGAAACGACATCCTGTCAGAACCGAGCCAACGAGTGTGATCGGCATACGATGCGTGCGCAAACAAATGCTTCAGATCAGGTAATGACTGAACAGTTTTATATCTCTTATTTTTCTTCTGCGGAATAAATAGGATTTACTCGATATATCCTTCGAAGATCGAGGCTAGGGACTTCAAGGCGAGTTCGGGATGGCAATGAGTTGCTAATTTTTTTGATTCCAGAATGCACTCTCATGTAAACCGTTATAAAGCCGTTAACCTTATTTACTTCGTACTGCCGGGTGAAGATTCTAAAAAAAACAATAAACTTCACATGTGCTCATGCAATCGGAATACTGTCCACTGCACAAGAACTTCAAAAAATACACATTTTGCTAACTTTGGCTTCTTTGACAAGGGTAGAAGATAACGGTCGAATTAAACGCACCGAAAAGCCTTAGTATTGCATGTTCACATTGAATGTGATCGTAAATTCCCGTCTCGACACACTTTACTATCTACCACTGAAGATGCTTTGATGAAGGTTCAAGTAACAAGATCTCCCAACTACTAAAGAAATGAATACGGTGTGATCAATGGGGCACAGTTTTTACCGTAGTAACGGAAAAAGGAAACGAAGTCAGTTACGGGATTAGGTCAACACTTCTGATTATGGGCCAACCGAAACCGTCAAAACTTTACCTTCAAGTACAAGGAATTTTTTTCATTTTGGTAGTATGGTGAAAATTCGAAAGGAGAGAGCATTGATCAGTAAATGGAATGGACTAGTCGTATTACACAATACCTAATGGGTCAGAAATCTGGGCACCACGACCGAACCGCAGAAACTTTCATTTAGTCAGTCAGCACATCTGATAATCGCACCGTAAAGCAAGCCACACGATTACGTTCTGATCAGCCTCGTTCGGTGAATCGCTTTCTCATTTGCTGGGTTAAATCAGATCAGGGTTTTTGGCTTCCTAATAGAACGCTCTCCATTGATCCCATTCAGATGACTTCATCTCGGGAATGAAGAGTACGTGCATTAAACTACCCCAAGTTATATCCAAGCCAAATAAGGAATACTTACGTGATTGATCCAGTTGGCAAGCTTCTTTCCCAGAACAATCCAATTGGTAACCAGTTTGTAAATATCAGGACGAAATGACGTAACGAGTGTACCGAAAAATCGACACGACATGTATTGTTTTTTATCGAGAATGATATAATGTTAATGTCACATCGTTGTTGGTAGATGTAATGTGCCAACGTTTCGACTACCGCGAGTAGTCTTTCTCAAGGCAAATTTTACAGTCAGATGCTGGATCTGGCTCATTTGTTAGGTTTCTCTAAAACTGATGTCATCGTGTAAGATTGGATCAAGTTTGCTTTTGCGGTCAAAACGGGCTTAACGATAGATGCCCCTGGATTTCGGCTGAGATAACTATCGACTGTATCCTGTATCGTGGACTTCACCGACCAGTTGGCATTACGCTAAGACACCCGTTGTGATAGGAGCCTGTTTGTTTTGCTAACGTAATTCTCACTACAACCGGAGGTGACAGGCCGTAATTCTGGGTTGTTTGTCGTCAAGCCCCAGTTGGCAACCAAATACACAATTGATCCATTTTCTTCTTTCGAGTCGTTGTTGTTCAATACAAACCCAAAACTACTGACACCCAGAGTAGCGAAGCTAATTCGATTATGCAGCCCAGTTCTGAAGACTTCGAAATTATTGGCCCAAGCAATTATGTTGCCGTGAAGCTAAGTCTAACTTGACAAATTGTACATGGTTTTCACTTAATGTCTGCCCACGGTAGATACAAAACTCAATTTCTATAAATGTAAGATTTTAAGTAGACTATTGAATGGTGCAAAACGAGATTTTAACATCTTACCAAATTTGTCTTCTTTTAGTTCCAATGATTTTTAATGGTCACATCGTAAGACAATAGCGTTTTCTGGAGAGTTGTAGAGTTTCAAATTGGGTCTCACTTGACTGTGCGGTACAGCCTTGTGGTTACACGCGCTCAAGATTGTCGATCATTTCAAACTTGCCAATTCGACGGCAGTCTTTGGCCATCCTGTAATCGTTTAGCGAACCGGAGAACTGACAGTCCGAAGTTAGCCGTAACAAACTACCATTTACTTTCTTCAATACTTTTTATGAAACGAACAGTCTGTGGGAATAAATTTTATCTGTCAGCCAATTAGGGTGACCTAGGTCGTATTAATTTAATACCACAGTGTTTGGTGTCCACCAGAGCTACTCCAGGCATTGAACTTAATCTTGTTACATGATTATTGGCGGCTGATTTTACGAAATCGGTTACTGAGAAATTGACAACTATGATGCTTCGATCACCGTTCTCCGTCTGGTGTTGGGAGCAATTTTCGTCTCCTTTCTGTCAACGAGATGTGGGCATCAGATGCGTACGGGCATAGGAAACGATACGGGGCGGAACGGTTGCGATATACAGGAGAAGTTTCTTTTCAATAAGACTACGATTCAAGTGATGCTCAGAAAAGTCGATTAGAATTTTTGGCTGCATTTCATACAGACCTGTGTGAACACGTAATAAATCCACTGGTCCTACCAATGACGCTTTCCTGAATTATCGTTTTTGGCATATGCATAACGTGAAGCTTCTTCACTTCTTGCTCATACTGGATTACGACTATGGTTATGTGACCAACGAACATTCACCGGTCGGATGGGGATGGGGAGAAAGCCTCACTTGACTTGATTTCGTCAGCCATTTTATCGTTGCGACTCGTTTCCATAGCTGATAGATGAAAACTAACGTAATGTTTCGTTTATTTGTTGAATACGTCACTTAAATTGTCATGGGTTCAGTTACTACTCCACACTCGTACTTGGCCAACGAAGTGTTCCATACTCTTTTCTTGATTGGTTACAGTTTGCTTATATCATGTGATTGTTATTCAACTGTCATACAGCCTACTTGTCTGATGCAAAACATGGCGTGCATAGATCGTTCCAAATGCGGAACTGTTTGGACCCCAGAATTTAATTCTTTGTCTATCGATTATGTGTCAAACTGGAGGGCAGTGGTCTAGTGCATTCACCCATATTTCTCTGTCCGTAATTCCCGACTGTGAGATGCTCTGTTCTGTGTGATTTACTTCCTGATGAGGAACTTTTCTGTCAAGAGAGACCACTTATGAAGACAGAAGTTGGAAGGATGTAGTGTGGTTTATCGAAAACCCACCATTATTGTGCGACCATCTGAATTGCAATCAGTAATGGCCCAGCGGAACCCAGAATATTTAAAAGGAGGAAAATGAATAAACAAGATAAAATCACTCATAAAACGAGATCCTCGTCAACGGAACAGTCACGTTGCCTAGTAGGTCCAGTTAACTGCCAATTGTATCCAGTTGACTTCATTGTAGGAACAAATCTAACTCATCAATGTTCATTTAAAGACGTTTGCCAGCTTTTCGACTATATTATAAACTACGTTTTCTGAAGCAGTCTTCAAATATTGTCTACCAAGAGAAAAATAATACCGAGATAATCAATCATTCGACATGTGAACAACACCGATGCGCCTATTTCAAATTAATTGTTTGGCCTAGGAGATAAACTTCTGTTTCAAACGCGGTACATTAAAGTTTGGTGGGTACTGTGTGGTCATGTTCCGGTTATCTTAAAAATATCATAGTCTTCATATGAATCTTCATTAGATTAACTGTACTTACTCCCCTCTCGGTTTCCTAACCGATCGAGCACCGTCAGCCACGTATACATACTGCTAAACTTCAAAATTCGAAGTAAATTTTGCATGTGAATGTGCACGTGATGCGATGTGAGCTCCTATCATCTATCACCCGAAAGCTTACATAAAAGATCAGTAATTGCTTAAGTGAAAGAAGAATCACAGAGAGCGTGTTTGCGGCTAACTGTTATCAGCCTATTTCTCGAACTACCGGAGTGCGTTCAACTTAGTAGAGAACATGAGCACTCTCGTTTTCGCTACTGACTAAGATCTTAGTAGTTTTTATTTGTTGCCCCCAAGTGGCACTGTCAGGACAATTCCATTCAGTGATACCGTTTGTTGGATAGGTAACAAAACCTTTAGTCTCTCATTGTAGTATGTGGTCGTAAGTTGATTTTACGAGGTTACTGATATATGAAGACTTCTGTTTTTAGTATATTTGGTTTTTAGCAGGATGACAACAACGTCATCGGAGTTCTGCGAACTCGTGCTCGCAATGTTACATTTTGACAGCAGTGGACGAAAGGTTTCCTAGTGACGCGCGAAAGAATCCTCATTTTTATGGTTCCTGTGATTGTAACAAAAGGAATAACTCTTTTACCGGATCGTCATCCAGTGCCGAGTAACTCGTTGGGACCTGATAGCCCGATGAGTTACAATTGTACTGAGTAGTTAAACTGAAATGAATACGTTCATTTGTCGCGATCACTGTTGTATTTGTCGACACTACAGAACGATCAACATCTCTTCATCATGTAATGTCTGAAACTCGAATAACCAGAACCGTCATCCTGGCTGCGAACGTTACTCGTTTCACTCTTATCGGGCCCTTCAGTCTTGGATACATGAATGTAGTCATATTCCCCGCGACTGCTACTCTGGTACATGATTAAAGAAGCACTGTGTCCCTCCTGGCCGGTTTGTGTTCGGCCAGACTGCTATACCTTCAGTTCGTTGCACTAAACAACTCAGAACGTTCATCTATAAAGAGCCACTGGTTCTACCGGTGAATCCGTTGTGAATCTGAAGCATTTCCAAGCTGCCGGGTTTGTATTCCTAATTGGGAGTACGATTCTTTGAATTTTAGTATTATGACATTACTGCCATTAGTAAAATTGAAATTTTGATTTGTTCACTAAGTTCCATAAAAAACGATCAGACTATATGTTATCTCGGGGGCTCACTTGATTTCTGATGGCGTTCCGTGGCCGGAGGGTAGCCCAAATTGGGTGTTGATTAAGGATTTGGCTCTACCTTGCTAACCCAGTGAATGAGGAGAGCTGCTAATGCACACCGTGGAGAAGAGGAGAAACGGCTCGACAGTGTGAGTCCCTTTTGTGTTATTCCATGACGATCTGTAGATTCCGGGTCACTTCGGCTGTCTAGCAGACATAGCAGACTATGCGGTACGCCTCTCCTGATACAGTGAGGCAAAAGAACATGTAATGGAAAGGCATGCGATTAATACGTGACGATAAAAATAATGGTCAGGCTGTGAGAATCCTGCAGTTTTTATTCTGGTCGTTTCAATAAATGCCTGAATTTATTACAGACTGCAAATCAAAAAACCACGGAAATGGTCCCACACAGAACAAAATCGATTTAGGACTAAGCCGCGACCAGTGAAGGCCTAGTGACTCAATTATTCGTCACCAGTTCTATCAGGAAACAGACTGGGAAAAATGATGCTGTTCGGCTAAAAGCTGACAAAGAGCAGATCGCACGAAAGATGTAAATCTAATGTCACACTGGTATGAGCCACCCAACCGAGACTGTGCGACGACGTAGTTTCGGGCTCGGAATGGGGTCAAGACCTGGATCATGCAGCAGCTCGATTTATTGGGGCTGTGGTTAAAATCGGCGGGTATGAAAGATCCCTGTTTCTTATACACACAAACACACAAAAATTATATATATATATATGCAAAAAACAAACAACGAAAGGGAACCAGTTTAAGAGCTCCAGACTAATGCACATGTTTACGCAACTTTCGTTGATGTTTGCCTTGATCCCAATGTGATAAAACGACGCTTGTTTTTCTTCACCGAGCTCAATTTCGCGCGATCTCAATGCCCAAGGAATCAAACGGAATGGATCGAATTTTATTTGTTTGTTCAATTATTATTTCAGTGTTTTTCCCGCATTTGTTATTGCCTTTGCGGTTGTTGTTTTCTGCTAATGCTGAGAGTTTTCACGTGCCTCGACGACTGGAAACTTGGATAAATGCCAAATATTCCATGGTTCCCGCACCGAAGTGGATATTTGGGTTGGAAGATGAGCGGTTTTGCAAAGTGATTGTCGCCTTTTATTTGACCTAGTTGTTATTTGTCAACGACCCACATACTAGATTGAGAACGCACCGCGCTACATGCAAATACGTATTGCCCAGTTCACTCCCTTGAGGATAGCCGTTGTGACCAGGATGTAGAATTTGCGGGACAGATGTGTGTGTTCGACATGTTTACCCGGAGGGATTTCTCACAACAGTCAATGAATATCACTATTGTGGGTGAGAAATACCAATCGGAATAGTCTACACGTGACCGATGCCTGTGAAATGCACCTGTACGTAGCTGAATGTCAATGTCACTTTGGAGATGATGATCAAATCTAGCACGCAGTGCCTTATAGCAACAAAAGATCGGAGATTACCTTACTTTTAGTCTCGCCATGTCTCCACATCTTCTGAAGAAACAGAGACCAAATAAAACCCAGATTCAATTTTCAGTGGGTTACAAGGCCTGATGAAATTATATCAGATTAAGTCAATAGGCACGTTTGTCCGCCTGAAGAGTGTATTTTTTCAACATTTTCTTGCTTCGCGGGAAAAATGTGTGATGTAAAGGACCAATGGGATGATCAGGAGGGGAAAGTGGGAGCAGAACGGAGATGCGTCTAAGTCTATCCACTGCTTGCAAGATGCAGAAGAACCATAGCGCATTCACACGCCAGGTGTTTCCACGTGACGTTACGTTAAAAATGAAAGCTAACAAGCCGATGATTTGCTCCTATGCCCTTCGATGAGGTCACATGCTTCCGGCGCTCGCCTACCCGGGGTGGCTTTAGGTTAAAAATCCAAATATCCGAGACACGAAGGCTCCAGTGAGCGCCTTACAGGTTTTGCTACGAATGACAAGAAGACGGGCAAGATTGGATGAGTGCTTCTGCCAACCGTTGTAAGCACGGTACTGATTTCCAGTTTTGGTCTGGCAGAATTCAAAGAGCCAGCCTGAAGGGATACTGCGGCTGAGATTGTTCTCAGACGCGATGAACAACCTAATTGGCAACTCATTTGAATCGCACAACTGTTTTTATTTTTAAGCCCCAAGCTACGAATTTTCTGCACATTTTTGCACAACGAATGAGTGTCTTCAGAGGTTCGATAATAAAATTGAAACTTTCTTCTAAAAAGAAAATTTAGAAAGAGAGAGCAGTAGAACACATCAGGAAGAGTACACTTGTTGCCAAATGGGATGCAAAATTTTCAACTCCCAACAATGGACGCGAAAATGTAGGGTTTTGTGAATGCTGATGCAGAATGAATGATTTAAGAAAAACACTGGTAGATGTGCTGTAAAAGTGAGGAGGAAGAGTACTGAGGTGTTGTCAGTCATTGCTGGAAAGAAGTGGAAAGCCATTTAAAGTGTTTTGAGAGTGAACCATAAAAAGAACGAGAAAGATAGGATTCATTCAATCACTCCGTTTGTTTCGGTAGCTAAGACAACGTTCTGCCTTCTGCGAGCCCAAATCAAGTCAAGCAAAGTGAGTTACCTAAGCAAAAGAAAAGTGGGCAGATATCAAGATTACGGGTCAAAGTAAACTGGTAGTAAGAATCAAGTGCCGGTGAGCGCCGCACCGGGTCAGTGAAATGTGCGCCTCGCTGTGCTAATGCCCGATGCTGCTCATTAGCCGACACTAAGCCCAGCACCGGACAGAGTGGCGATCGATAAATTCGGTGCACCATCGGTCACAACAAACTTCACGGTAGAAGCTCTGGATCCAACGTTATCTTCATTATGAATCCAGGCTTGAGAGACAAAACAATGGCCAATTGACCCGGTCGTTTGCTGGTTAAACTAAATTCATATTTACAGACAATGGGTGACCGTGATCGATAGATTCAGATCGACCAAGTAATTGGGTGCTTGTCAAGTTCTAAATATCTGGACAACCGGAGGCTGCACTGATGCCAGTAAGCCGTGTCACTGGATGTGCGCATGTGTTCGCGTGTTTATTTGTGTGCACACATAAATGAAATCTAAACTGACCGCCTGTTCGTAGTCTTTGCAGAGAAACTGATTCATGGGACTTCGTATATGAATCAACGAAAACTCTGTTGCCAGGGCTTCGAGAACTCATTTATTGATGTATGTGGGACTTGGTTGTTTGGGCCCGTTTTCACCCCTGACACGAGCATTTCCCAAGAGTATTTCTACTAGGAGTTCTTTTTTGTTGTCCTGATTTACTACTGCAGTGGTGTAATGGTTTCTGACGAGAGAGATGATTGGGTTTATCGTGCATTCTAGACTGATGGCGCATACAGTGCTCCCCAAGTGATTCATAATTACACCTTTTATACCCGGATTTTTTTCGGATTGACTAAACTCGCCTTCGTTAAAACAACGTAACTTTATACGGCGATTTGTTGAGGCACTCGGCCATCCGGTCGTTCTGGAAAGTTTGTACGATTTTGAGTCACATGGAGTGTTGTATTTGCGTGCGCATGCCGAAGAAGAATTTTGCTGGCAATCTCTTGTTTTGATTGTCTGCATGAGGAGTGAGCGATTTACCATCAGAAATGCACCACAAGCGTTTCCGGAATATATTTTTCCCCTTTCAGGTTTTCGAAGTATATTGTGATCTACCCACAAAGCACTGTGCACGGTCGCTTGACTTTGGGTGGTCAAAGGAGCTTCATGTGTTGAATTTTCATAAAATGACAAAAATGACTGAACTCATTCGTGGCCAGTTGACATCCGTTATTTGTCGCCAGCTTTCCGAAAGTCCCACGGTACTCGAAGAAATAATTGCCTTTGCTGGAGATATTGTCGTCTGCCTATCCGTTCACTGTGTCCGTAGTCGGGAGAACCGAGAAGAATCAACAGATGGGGAGAGTAGAAGTAAAAAAGAAGAGAAAATGGTATGGCAATTTATAATGCGTTCGAATAAACGGGAACCAACGAAACAAACCCGTCCGAAAACACGGTGAACTCGGTATTTTAGTTGTCAACATGGCTTCTTTTATTTAGACGAAACGGAGAATTGCGATAAGGAAACCCGAATAAACTGAATACAGAACTGACACCAGATCCAAAGAAGAAATTTTCCTACCTGCCTCAATGGTCTTGAGGCCTACACTAGGACGAGAACCACTCCGTGCTTGATTTCTGACGCGAAACCTGTCTCCCGCCTAAGACACATGGTTCCATAGAGTGCCATCTCCCGGATGGTCGACCAAGAATTTGAACGCCTCTCGGCAAGGCGCAGAGCTACCTCCTGCAAGTTACTCCACATTTTCTGTTCCAATCGCTGTGGTCAAGAAGATCTTGAAAAAAGAGAACAAATGAAATTAATTTGCCGACTGTTGAATATCGCGTCCACAAATAGAGGAAATGTTGCATCCCGACCGAATCTTTGGTACGCAGTTACGAAGTTTAACAAATCAGTCATCCGAAACTCTGAGCTTTCAAAAATAACGGCTTGCGATCGTGTTTTTCCCTTTTAGGCTAGAAAATACGTTAATTTCTGATTAAATTTTAGTACATTTTCTTTACTGCCTCAATGGCATATGAACCCCAAATGAGTCTTTGGCCAGGAACAATACAAAGTTTTTGCACTGATACAACAACCACCATCATCGTCATCATCCACCACATCACTGTCATTACCTGATTCATCCATATCACCTAGACTATTGTGCAAACTGTCATCAACGTGATCAACATCGCCATTTGATTCGTGATGTCAGTGACGTATGCTTTACCATTTATGACGGATTGGTCAGAGAGATGTATTGCTGCTAGTACCGGCTGAACTTTGTGTGTTCACAGATGGTCACCGTCAGAAAATTGTGTGGCATTCGCTTTGCTTTACTACTCATGTTTCGTGTGAATTCTGAAATTTGCGATTTCAGTGAAAATTTTGAGTGATATTCTCGTCTAAATGAATGCCGTCTTATATTACATCTTTTGTTGGTTTTAAGACGGCGGGCAATGACGCCATCAATGAATCACCAGTTGTGACTGTTAACTGTTCACAAACGTGAAAGGTTGCTTCCCTTAGGCATTCAACACATTTATAATCGTATTAGTTTAGTCATTGATATATGTGCGATTTTGCACAATGGAAAGATCACTTCAGTACTCCAAATTGTGAGTGGTAGTTAAATAATTAAGTTATGTATGTATGTATGTATGTATGTATGTACGTATGTATGTGTGTGTGTATGTTTGTTTTTTATTTTGTTTGTTTGTTTGTTTGTTTGTCTGTTTGTTTGTTTGTTTGTTTGATTGTTTGTTCGTTTGTTTGTTTGTTTGCTTGTTTGCTTGTCGGCATGGGTGTACCTATGCACGTATATAGGTATGTACTTTTAGATGCACGCAGGTGCGTGTACGTATAAATGAGTGCCTAGCTGGGCACGGATATTACGGAACGCCGTGCAACATGCATCACAAGAACATTTTTCGACGTAATCATGAATAAATTATTTCAGTTTGCACTCGTATTACTCGGTTGGAGGTGACGAAGCTCTACAACAATAAGTCGTAAACCGTAGTGTTAGCTAACAAGAAAACTGACCAAACATGCAGTTGTCCTTCCATTTTAGCCACTGTCTGTGTAGTTCAGCCATGAGGTATAGTAAACCCGCTAGGAAGAACAGAATGAAAATTATCCACCGTAAGTTAGGTATGCATCAGTAGAAATACAGTGTTGACAAAAGCTGGTAATCGATGAGTCTGCCATTGTCCCCTTCTCTACTCCCAAATAATGAAATTTCGGGTTAGTTCGATAAGGTGGCCGGGAAATCCAGCTTGAAATTTTTCTGCCTCATGCATCACGAAAATCTGGAATTTCGAGATAACTATCCAACAAGCAGGTAGCCCGCAAAATTATCTCGTTAGTATACCAAGCAAACAGTGTATAGCACAGCAATTCAGAATGCGGTATGTTTAGGTATCCTAGAGCTCAGCATGGTTACACTTGAATTAAACTTGCTAGAAGAAATGCACCCTGGTCCAAGTAACCGTACCAGTAAATCTCGGTGAGGCTTAACACGGGGCTTTTTCACCAGTGTTATCGTTTATGTTCAAACTAATTTTTTCTTCGAGTTAAAGGAATGTTTACGCCGTTATCAAAATCAACGAGTAGTCAAATCAAGGCGCGTGGGATAACAAAATCTGCCCTATTACAAACTCATCCCATACTTCATGGTCGCCGAAACTTGAAATGACTAAATATTCTTCTTTGCTATGCGGACAATTCTACATGGAATGTTTGCTGTGTACTAGCGCAGATCTAGGGGAAAGAACTTGTGCGGTAGATTTTTGAACACGAATGTAAAACAATGATGTCACTTTTGAATGATATTGAATCCCTGCGGCCAAAACAAATGCCCGAAAAATTTCATTTGTTCGCTGTCATGTAAATGGTAATTTTGTATAATATTAAAAGCTGGAAATGAGCAAAAACACACCTAATTTTGCAATGTTTTCTAATCAGAGCGCAGTGCCCGGTACTTTAACTACCTCGTAAACGGTGCTTCACTGGCTCGTAAACGAAATAACCCCCGGACGTATCGCGTTTGAATGACTTTGGAGGCAAGGCCAACTTTGACGTAAATTAAAATTTCTCCTAATTGTGACTTATTCCGTTCATGGTCACCAGTTATTACCAAACTCCGATCAAATCAGAATCCGTCAGTTACTAAAGCATAACGGTCAGTTTGTCCTTGGGTGCATCATCTTAAAAAATTATTCAATAAAATATCAGTTGCTATCTAGTTCGAGTTTATGAACTTAATGTTTTCTGTCCCTAGGGCCTCCGAAATAAGTTCGTTCAGTTTCCCAATTACCTTCATACGAATTTACTTTGATCACCAAGGTCACTCGCGATTAACTACCCAAATTACAAATGTAATGGAAAAAATCTGGCAAATAAATTCACGGTGTTCGTTAGTGTATCAGTAAACCGTGTGAAAAGTTTGGACCTGAAAATAATAACAAGGACACTGTCGGGGATTAACAAATTTGGCGAGTGTTGAAAGCACCCATGTATGCACCTGCCTGCGTAAAAGACAATGAATTCTAGCAGGCCTACGATTCTACCTGATCCGGAATAAACGACCCCATGGCAGTCAGATGCCAGTGTTCACGAACACTGTTGTTAGGGTTATTCCGGTGATTCACGATGAATTGTGTGGTATAGTATTGTATTCTATTGGGTCGCATTGTATACACTTTTGCGTAAACTAAGTAATGTCACATTTCAGTCAAAAAACGTGTGGGTAAAAATAAGAATAGAAAAAATATTTACACCCATTACCTTGTAAAAATTTAAAAACAAAACTCATCGCGGAATAATCAGAGCACATTAGGATAGATTGCTCGGGAATTCGGCTAAAACAGGGTCACGGTTTGTCAAAATGCGTGCTAAATATGGCACAGTGGAGTTCCTAAAAGTATTAATTCTAGACGGTATGGAACGAAGAGCGGATCGTATAGAAATATGAGAGCGACACTTTGAAAGGTCGTTGTGCAGAGGATCCGTAGAATCTGACAGTATTTTGTGAGCAAATTTCTCACATGCTGATAGGTAGTGATCACATAGAGTGAGGGACAATTCAGTTAATGGTACAAAGAACCCACGGCTAATAATTAATAGCCCCCAAGCGAAGAGTTTTAAAGTCTTTTCTAAGTAAACCTGGAAAAATAACAGGAGAACAGTAAAGAAGGATAGGAAAAACACACTGGTATACAAATCTGGAGATGGTGTTTTGTTTCACTTTGTAGTACCGAAGCTTCCCTATTTGAAATGACAACCGTCGGATAGTTTTTACACAGCTAGAAATATGAGAAGTTCACTGCAGATTTTTATCAATAGTAACTCCTAGATATTTCACAGAATCAACCGTGGTAAGTGTTTTTGAGTTGATGGAAGACGTTTCGAATGAGTAGGCTGACCGAGAGAGAGAGAGAGGGAACAGATATTCGAAACAATTAGATGTGTTCAGATTTGAACCAGCTCGTGCAGAGAAATCGTAAATGGAAAAACTTTGAAAATCCTCGTTGTTCGAAATGGTTTGAGAAAGGGCAACATTATGAGCATAGTTAAACAGATGATAGGGGAAGCTAGTTGATAAATAGCAGGTGTAAGTACAGAAAAGAAGAGGTGAAGGAACAACACCCTGTAGCACGCCGGAGTTGTTAACCAGCGGTTTTGAAGCGGTGTCGTCCATTCGTGTGTGCTGAATGGACGAAAGTGCTGACAAATTAATATGCCTCGTACAAACGGGCTTTGCGGAATGTTCACAATCACTGAACGGTTAGCTATCGACCAATAAATCCTGTAGCTGGCATGTTTAGAAGCGGTCAATGTTAACTGCCTGGTTCAAACTTGCTCGGATGTTTAGGCCTGTATAATATTTAGTAAGTATTGCTTACTGCTGCCGAATACAAAACTGAGAGAAGTGGTTACGAATGGCCACAAGAAAGAGTGTGTTATTATGGAATAAGTGGTCATGTCCCGGGGGAGTAAGAAAATACATGTGCAAAAGAAGGGCTGGTTGAGGCCTGCTGCGCCTAGTCGATACGGCAGCATAGAGTGCATTTTGACAGAGGGCGAAAAATGATGTAGCAAAAACGTTCACAGGGTATCACTCAAGTAGCGGGAAACTTTTTCTATTCAAACTGTGTCAGAAAAAAAACAAGAACCGCAAGCGTGGAACGCACGAAATGCTGTCGTGAACAACAGACAACGCTTCAAGATGCATGTGAAAACAGCCAATCAGCCGGACAGTAATCCGAATCGGCCGGTCAAAGAAGCTGTCCAAGAGACCTGGTCACTAAATTCAGTCTGACAGTCGACCAGTCGGCAAAAAAGCAAGCCAATCACCCCCAAAAGCCAAGCAAACAGTCGGTCATCGAAATCATTCCGTCAGTCAGACACTCAGTCGGTCATTTACTTTGTCAATTATACTGTCAGCGTTTCGTCCAGCCACCAAACTTAAGAGAAATTTGATTTTTCAAACTCTGACTCTCCTTCAGTCATCTCGATTTAGTTATTCGACTTTCGTAGACCCCAGCTGTGTTTTCCCGGAACAGAATGTTGTCCAAACGATTATATAATTGATGATCTTGATGATTTCATTTCTTACTGTTTTTGTTTCCTGTAGGAACAATCGGGGCATCAACTCAAAATGTTGGAAACACTTGATTTCACCAAGGTTCCTGCAAAAAAACCTGTTCCACAAGAATGGTTCACTCAGGTCGTACATTTGTTGGTTTGTCTTTTTTTCAATCTCATAGCCTGATGGTACACCATAGACAAAGACCTCAAGAGCAAACTCAATAAGACCTCAGGTTGATCACTGTCCCAGTGTTCATTGGTTCGGGAGCTGTGTTATGAACGATTTGAGCTAAAATTTTCAGCCAAGATCTTCCGTCTACATTCCAGGCTAACAAAATCGGCCAAAACGATGAACGAGCTCGCGCAAGGCCATCTGATCGTTTTTAAAATATCCTGTAAACGAGCATTGCAGATTTTCTGTACCGACCTGGTTATATTTCGGCCGTGTGGTCATCTTCCAGTAGCCTCACAATGCTTTTAACACCAATAGTCACTGTCGAACACTGCTGTCGACAAAACCATATAAAGTTACCCAGTCACATGGTTGGGTTCAAAAGTTCACACGTGACTTGCCTGTTTACGGCACGAATTGCCTGGAAATATATTTCGTAGTTTCTAGACGGCTGATGCTAAACACACAGACAACTGGACAAAGGTCAGAGTCTATCAGTCGATGTTACCATAGCTCTGAGCGCCTACCAATTGAGACGCGCTCTGCAGGTGAGTGATGCACAAGTATCCTGCTGCCACATAAATCCCAGCAGGCCGTTTTCCTGCTGGACGTTGAACATTTGCTACCTCCGGACGATTGATCCTCTGTCGCTTTATAATTACGGTGTCTACCAAAAGAGCTTTCCTACATGAACTCTTATGTCAACCAAACAAACGCAATCCATCGATGACTGGCAAATCGAGTTTATTTTACGGGTACCAAAACGATCGCCAATGTTTCGTTAGCTTATTCAACACTCCCGTGTCCTGTTTATGGGTCAAACGAATCAGCTTGATGGCTCGAGCGCACGCACGTACGTGTGCGATCTGTGTGTAATATCTGCGTGACAGACCGCGAATCGGACAACAAAAAACACTTCACAAATCGATTTCGTCCTTGATCTGGGACATTCTCCAAAGGTGCGCACAACTGATATGGCGTTCAAACTGACAGTTTCCCGGGTCCGGTATCCGAGTTTGGGGTCGATGATCTTACGTTGATCGCGAAGGTGAGTGTGTGTGTGTGTGTGTGCGATTACGAACGCGGAAGCCGCGGTATACACACCCGAAAGGGACGTATCGTGACGTCGCCCCCATGAGCTGGTGTGCGCACGCAGGATGATGCGGTGTACATATTTGCGGTGCACGTGATCAGCGGACATTTTGGGCGGCTGACGGAATGCATTTTAGGCGCCGCTGCGTTGAGCGTTGGTGATTTGAGTTTCGCAGCTGTCTATCCGAACACCAGATAGCTGTTATTAAGAGTTATTTGATAATTCTACGGAAAATAACATCGTCGGACCGAAAATGATTCGTCCACTATTGCCTCACTGATTTTGCAGGCACACTAAGTTAATGAATAGTGTAAACGGCATGGCGTTCCGTGTCCACCGTGCGATAACTGCAGTCGAATTGGCTTACGGACGTCACTTGGCTATTTAGGTTTCTTTGTCCAGCCCCTGTTGTACACCACATTACTGCCGTGGGCCACCTTAATCACCCAATCAGCATCTCCCACAATTCATCCTGCCAAATGATAAAGCGAGTGTGTATGATCGAAATTCCTAACTAACGTCTTCTCCAAGCGATTCGCCTAAGACGGACACTTGTTAATGTATGATTGGGACACTTCGGAATGAGATAAATTCATCTATTCGTCGAAGAGTCCACGGTAGCGTTTTGGCAGAATGATAAGCGTCAAATCAGCAAGGTTACGATGAGCAGACGAGTTGTCATTTTGGAAACTCTTAGTGGCCGTCTTTCACGGGTGCAAAATGCGTCGGACGGGAACCTTTTAGGAAAGCATGACCATTGACGGTATTGTTCGCTCGTTGTGACCGCATGAAATCTTAAGATAGCAGTGAAACGCCGTTATGGTGCATTGTGATCGTTATCGTATCACTTCGCAGGCACTTTCGTACACGTTTCCCACAATCATGCTTCTATGAATTAAGAAATTTAATCAGGCAGACTGATCGACGGTTTTGTGGTGTATTCTGTGCATAAGTGAAGTGGGTGGGGTATACCCTACAGCCATTAAGGTCCACCATGGGAGAGGGAGAACCACCGACCATGGTTTTGAAGCTTGGATCGACACAGTGCCACATAAGATCTCATTTGGTAAGATCTAGTAACCAGCCCGGTGACAGCGAGTTGTCGTTCGTCACCAAAGTGACAAGCGGATCTGGAAACCGAACTTCTGACCTTTTCGGTGATAGAGGCTTAATCCGCTTGACCGCCACGGGCGAATAGCCCGTAGATCGCATCTCTGCTCTCGAAGCGCAACCTCGGACGACGTTCGGCTGGTTGTCAAACACGAACGGATCAGCTTGCTCGAAATCCATTTTCAGTGAATCGACGACGTAGTGTGCATGAAAGCCGTATAGCCTGACAGATTTCCGTTCCAACTGCTGACGACGACCCCGTTAGACCTAGCAGCACTAAATAGTTTTCCATGATCTCTAGTGTGACCCTTTCGTGTTCGTGCACACAGGCCGTGGTGCTGATAATCTCATGCCTTTCGAACCGATTTGGCCTCTTCTAATAGACCGTATAATCTAAAATTAAAACCTGTTTGATAAGCTTGCGGACGTTCTCATGGTTTTCCCAAAGTGTGTTAATCCTAGCAATGTTCAGTGCTAATACATTATTTTTCTCTTGCCTAGAGTACATCAATTTTGGCATTTCACATTAAAATTGGTTTCATACTATTCTACCCATTTTGCTACTTTCCGTATATTCGTTTTTCATGTATCCATTGCTTTTCGTTTACCGTCGTTGCCGCGGCTACCATTACCGATTTTCCTTTTTAGTGTACGGCAAACTCACCCCGCCCAGTGGAGGGAAATGTGTATATTTATGCATACATGTTAAAATGTGTGTTTGTATGTAGTAATGTGTGTGTGTGTGTGTGTGTGTGTGAGTGTTTCCAATAACCGCTCTATATATTCATTAAATATAATCGATCCGACTGATTCATGTAACTATCAACAAAGTTGCGGTCACTGCGATTGACAGTCGCACTGCTATCACTGTTGGTATCACCAATGCTATTTTTACTGGAGAGTACAACGTCTTCGCCACCTTAATCTTCGCTGGCTCAGTCCATCCATCCTATTTCTAGACCGTGGCGGTGTGGACGGTGGGTGGTGAATCGCTAAACTCACTGTCCTAATCAAAGGTCAACACAGCTGAGAAGACATTGCGCTGCTTAAGTCATTCGATAAACTGGACCATAATGCCACATAATAGAAACAGTTTATAGCTATGGTCGAATTGGCCAGCATGCTGGTCGATCACTGGGTGCTGACCAGAGAGAAACAATGTAAGTGACTTGTTTTAGTTTAACACGAATCTCGGTCTGTTAAACTTGGCTATTCTCTCTCCAGGAAGCGAAAATTGAAGAAAGAAGGGCTTGTCGATCGCCCAGTCGAAACCAAAGGTGACGTCTCCCTTTTCGCGTTTCAAAACGGTGACCACACGTTGTCTATTTACAGCCGAGCTCGTTTCCCACCGAAGGATAATACTGGGCTAGGTTTTTTTTATCACGTTACGCCTCAATGATTAGGTGCCAGATACACGCGTTGGTGATCAATGTTTGATCGAGTGGCAGACCAATACATACACGTGTGCACAGACGGAACATGGAAACGGTCACGTGCAGTGAACAATAACGGTCAGTCACGTGTGATCTGAACTGTAGGGCTGACAACCAGACAAACGTCTAAGGTAATCAATCACGAGCTAGAAATGGAACAAACGTAACGATTCGCAGAGTCACGCAGTGCATGTTCATTGCGGCAGACTAATCACGTCCCGGAACCTCAAGGGCACAGAGTTTCCACATTTCACCTTTGTGCTCATCTTAGCTCTTAGTTTCGACTGGGCTGGAAAATCCTTAACCTACATCGGGGTCCCTCAGAACCTCAGGCAGTTTATTAAGAGTATTTAGGAACAGTGCGTGCCAGTCTTCATCATCATGGATACGTGCAGTTACGCCTACCAGTCAATCAACAGTTCAGTTAGTTAGGGGAAAAAACACCGAGAATAACGAAAAAACGGGACTGAAATTAATTCACCGATAAAATTTGCACGTACCACCTTGTGTCGAATTATTTTCTTCTGGCTTAATTAAATCTTTATGAAAGCAGACTTAGCTCGAAGACAAGACACAGTGGAAAGCATACTAAAACTTGAATCTACCAGAGATCCAAAAGATATTCAAAGTTCTACCGCGATAATACGGTGAGCTGCATACAGATTGGATGATGACGTCGAAATTTTCATACTGAATAGTCCATGAGACGTTCGTAACCAATAGAATTATCTGAAATACAACGAACATTCACGGTCATCAACGGAGTTTTTACAGAAATCAACTTCACCATGGCGACAGAACATGAAAACAGCCTGCCATTTCTAGACGTGCTCGTCACACGGATAAATACAAGCATTTTGGAAACATCTGTATACCACAAAAACGCACACAGATCAAATCCTACAATTTCAAAGCAACCACCCAAGCTGCCGCATCAGAGGGCTGCATCAAGACACTTTTCAAAAAAGCACAATCCCATCGCAGCACTGCGGAGCGAAGGAAACAAAAAGAAAAACATCTGTTTCAACTGTTTCTGCGACACGGTTACACACAAAGTCTAATCAGACGAAGCACCAACAGGGCCGAGAAACGATCTCCGAAGCGACCGAAACAAACCGTGCTGCCGTACATCAAACATATCTCTGAGATGATAACAAGATTACTCAAGCCCCATGAACCTGAAGTGGCGCACAAGCCAACAAGAACCCTACGGAACGTATCCACGGAAGACCAAAGGATCGACAGCTGAAGAGAATCGAACCAACGTTGTCTATCAAATCGACTGTAAACACTACGAAAAACAATACACGGAACAAACCGGAAAAACTCAGGACTCGGACCCATGAGCGCCAGTTAGAAACAAAAAGTCCCGGTCGAATCTCCCTAATTTCAACTCATGAAGACCGGGAAGGTCACAAGTTCAAATACGAAAACGTGCGGATCATCGCTCAAGGTAGAACAAAGAATTCGAGGGGATTTCTCGAAGCTTGACAATCCTCGGAAAGGTAGATAGACAGGCACGTCAATCTGGACCACGTATACCTATCGATCCGATCGAAGGACCAATCAGTACAACCCATAGAAACGGATGCTGATTTATACCACATGTCAACAGTAAACAAAAATGAACAAAGTAACTGGCCGACATTTCTACCCTCCCACTTCATCCAGAGCAATCAATCAACACGGACTAAAGACTACGTGACCCATTTAGGCGGACGACGGCAACCAGATGCTCGCA
Source organism: Fasciolopsis buskii (assembly GCA_008360955.1). NCBI lineage: Eukaryota > Metazoa > Platyhelminthes > Trematoda > Plagiorchiida > Fasciolidae > Fasciolopsis > Fasciolopsis buskii. Next base: position 39,275 of record LUCM01001552.1, read on the forward strand.
GCAGGATCATGGCACTGATGATGTCACTTCGGCTGGTGATGAAACGCTTGCAATCAAATTGCCCAACTCAGCGAACAAACCAATACCATATATATATATATATATATATATATATATAAACGACATTACATTGTCCACTTCCGCGGTGGTTCTCCCGCAGTCCCTATACATACTACTTGAGAACCGGCATTACCACCTCGCCGAGAACTTGGTCTCTGAAACACCAGGGTAAAAAACTAGAATATTTGCTAACTCAACTGCAATATACTCGTCATTCATTCCAGTAAGACTAAACATATCCAAAGCGTTTATAAGACAGACCTTTCAGATGATTTTGTTCGCAAGTCTGGTGTGCGAATTCGATGGTTGCAAACATGGTCGTACATCTCTCGTGAGTACCATTCGGTCATATTTGTTAGCCATTCTGTCCGAATGAATCGAGTGACGAGAAAATTTAGAACGGCAAAAAGCTCCGTTAAGTGGTGAACGGTATTCGTCACTTTGGAGATGTTGGACTTGTCTAACTTCAGATGACATCTACGACGACAGACACTGAACCGTTTACCGTAAACCAGAAAGTTTACATACACTGGTCACCGAAGCAGATGCACGACTAACGATAGTGTTGGAATCATGTCCGGCACTTGAGGGCCTGTGGTGCTGGAACCGAAATGGAACGCTGAATATTGAGAAAAAGGCCCCCGGATGCATGAAACAGATTAATTCATTTGGTGTTTAGCAAACAGACGTTCCAGTCAGTTTTTGTTATACCTAGAAAAACAAGCTTTTGCTAAATCTGACAAAAAAATCGAGCGTCATCATCACTAAATATGAATTATTAGACAATGCAACTTCTCATATGCACCGTTTCAGAAAGCTTACGAGTTGTGCGATTGATTCCCATTGGTCCCAGTGACCTTCCCGAGGGAACCCTTGACTCACTGGTTCCAAATGCCACTCTCGGATCAGGCGTTGCAGCGCTGTGCAGCAAACGCTGTTCAGTTGATATGTTGTCAGCACTACTGCCGCTAATTGGTTCATTTTACTGCTTTGGTTCCAATGACCGGCCCGCTGAAGAATACCGGCTGCTCAGTCACCGATTTATGGTGACAACCGATAACCAATGGTTCAGCGCTGTTCCATTTTATCACTGAAATACGATGATACTATCTGAAGTGAAATATCCATACGTTCACAAATGGTACCTTTAAACCGGCAGGAACTAGTGGGGTTGAAAATATTGTTTTCCGTACAAATCAGATTGCCTGAGCATAAAAGTCCTAGTCATCCTGGCAATCACAATCATTTTTGTCCGCTTCCTGATCGATTTCAGTGTATCATTTCCGTTGTGCTGTTAGTAAATTAAGACTCTCTATTTGAACTGATTTTCATTACAAAATACAACTGTCCATCTGGCATTTGTGTTACCTAAATCACTTATGTTGTACCCGTTCCCTCATTCCACAACACTAAAACTAATCCATGTCACGATTATACACTGCAAAATACGAGACTAGTCAAACAGACACAATAGTAGCATATCAAAGTTAATTATGAAATAGTAGTCTTATCAAAAAGTAAACTAGCCCGTCCATATTTCTGAATTACTCATTTTCAATGTCCTTGCAGGTGAACCAGAAGCGCCGAGTATTGATGAAACGATTGGAAGGGTCAAAACCATCGAGTGATTGATTTGTTCACAATTTGTCAGACTTCATGTTAGACAAGACATTGTTAGAAGTTTTATCCCTACGGCCCAAATTTTGTTGTCCAAAGAGACAAAGTGCACAAATGGACTTAGAAGATGGATTTTATGATCTGCTTCTTCTCAATTGTCTAGTTTATCTCCGCCATCGCCAATGGAAATGCAAGTTTCTAAATCAACTTTGGTGAACAGTTGCTATCAGTATCATGGTGCTAGACATAAAACGAGTGGGTTATTGAAGCCAGAACATAAGAGACGGTTAAATGAAATACAGGAAAATGCAGACATCATGTTATCAAGACCAGATAAGGGTGCAGGCATAGTTCTCCTTAACAAATCTGACTATGTAGCGAAAATGGAAACCATTGTGAATGAC
>LUCM01001552.1:47036-86007 GCA_008360955.1 Fasciolopsis buskii
TATGGCGTTTTCATCTTAGGATGGTGTTTGGGGTAAGACCTAGGGTACTGGGTCCTAGAGTTCAAACTTTGGAACAGGCAATGAATTTGAGTTGATTAAGACGGTTGGGTTGTTTTTTACGCACGTCCACTTAACGATTGCCTCATTCCACGGTGTTTTCTGTTAAGCAGTGATTAGGGCACATATTTTAAGGACGATGGGTGAAATACTATCCGGACCGGGTGGTTTGGAAGCGTTCAGAGAACATCGTGTTCGGCGGATCTTCCCAGTACTAGTAGGAGGTGGAATAAAAGGAATAGTGGGGAAGGAAGAAGCTGAGGATGTAGAAAGATTGGGCAACCTGGGATTGGAGGCTAACCGGGAAGCAAAACCTCAATCTCCCCGTGTGATCCATAAACAAGATCACCAAGGGAATTTCGTATGGGAGGAAAACTGGAAGGGCAGAAATTACGGGAAACAGCTTTTGCAAGGGACCAATATGTTCGGTCACCGCTGGCGGATGAGAGTAGTCGTTCTGCTTTGCGGTGAACGAAGCGCTCCATGGTTCTCGGTAATGGTTGTTGAACACTTTTTCATAGCATATACGAAGCGGTGGTGGGAAGCTGGAGTGGGACAAGCACCTCAACGGCGAAATGTGGAGCACGATCAGCTGTGATCAATCCACTCACTGGATTCCTGTTTGGTTTAAAACAGCTATCGAAACGTCCGAAGTAAAGCAACAGTCAGCGCGTGAGCAGGTAGCTAAGACGCCACTGAAACCGTCCTAGTTTACTAAACTGTGGCGCCTTAACGAGTGGGGAGAGCTTTGACGGACGAAGTTGGCGGATGATGCAATAGTGTGGAAAAAAGTACAACCACAAAGAATGGAGAGGGTAATCGACTCCGCGGCACGAACCAATCCGAAGGAGTCATCCGAACAGGCAACCACGACTATGCTAAAAGGGCTTCCTAACGGACAAAGATCGCATTAGCAACAAACACGCGCAGCAGAGCCAGAAGCCAGATAGCCAGCACTACTCCCTCAGCTCAGAATGACAGTTCAAGACAATCGGACCAACATGACCAAAGGCAGAGCTGAAAAAACGAAAGCAACAGTATTCGGGACACGGTCAAATCGGCCTGGGAATGCACAGCAAATCAGAACCTAGATCTAGCGTCAGCGTGTTTTGGAAAAGAACACTATACACGGCTGAGCAAAGTCACTTGGCAATTAACTTGTGAACTGTCCGCTTGCGTTCTTCCTACAATGGCACAAAGTTCCGATTAGCCAAGAGGATAAAGAATGGAAATAGGTGTGCAGAGAGAAGGGGGTGACGTGAGGGTAAAATCATGGGTATGCGCACAGTCGCCAACGCAACTGGGTATACGTGTAGGGAGGTTAATGATCTGGGCTAAATTGTTGACCATAACGAATTGTTCGGCTTCGCGTCCAGTGATGGAAAGGTCAGAGGAGTGAACCAGTCATTCGCGGCTCCGAACTTTGAAATTTTCTAAGATTGTTGATTCGTTTGTATTATGCCTCTTGTACAGTAAGCTACGCGGTTTATTATAAGCACGGTTCATTTGCTCGGAGCCCTATGGGCACTGTTTTTGTTTTCACATGTCCAACCTTATTGAGACCAAACGGATGGATTTTCCAAATATGAGCTTACCATGCTTGACCGTTTGCAAGGGGAACCCCGAATGTCTGTCAACGAAAGCACAGTCATAAAACCAACAAAGGTTTCCATGACCGTATCCGTTTGACCCTTTTCGCAATAAATCGTTTAGTCGTAGCTTTATTCATGTGCTGATCTGCTCGAGGCTGGATAAGTAGTGGCTACTAACCGGTCGCTTACTACTTCAAGGTAAGCGTCCTGTTCGCTTTTATAATCGAGTCTTTAGGGTCGACTCGTGGACAACTAATTGAGGGTTTTTTTTATAATCGGTCAGTAATAGCAAGATTTTACTTCTAAAATCAATCACTTGGTACCGTTAAAATTGGGCTTGACAGAAGCAAACTTTGTCTCTGAAAATATTTATTAAAAAGTTGATTTTGTTGGGAGAAGCAACTAGTTCAGCACTGTGCATAAGGCTTTCTTGGACGGGATCGGCAGTCTATTCGTTCTTGCTTCTTTACTGCCTTAAGCATTTTTTAAAACGGCAAATTAAACAAGATGACAATTTAATATTCCCCTATCCGTTGTTCTGTCACTCGTTTGAATTTTGAATTTTTGCTGATATTGGATGTTAGCTTACTCAAGACTTTTTTGATGACTGATACCTTGTTTTCAAATAAGTCAATATCGAGACCGATTGGGCAGAATATTAGCAATTCCAATTTGAAAATTGGCCCTGTTTTAAGGGTTTAATAGTGATTGGACAAGCAGTACTGCCTTCAATTTGTTCACTGAAATGGACAAAGGAAGAACCTTCGCTGATTGGCTTGCATGAGCTTGGAATCTCTCTGTCTGAGCAGATTTTATTTGCGTATTTTGATGAATCTTCGTTTTCTACATTTGGATGACTTGACCGTGGTAACCAAGGTCGCGCTGATTCATCCACCTCTAGATAGACCTACGCTATGCATACACAGGTGGTGACCGCAGGTAATTTATATTTTTTTGCTGAAAGCTAATCTCTCACTTTTAGTATTGTGCAAAACATGCGTAAAAGAATAAATAAGATCAATTCTTCCTTTGGTTGTTATCAAATATTTTGCGAATGATGACCTGGCGTGGCGTTCAAGACAACAGTCCTTGGTTTTGCGACATCGATTTAACCGACCATTTGGAAATATGTTCTGATACCCGACTTGAAAGTCTTCGGTCTGTTCTGTCGAAGGAAGTATCACTGCAACAGCAGATGAACCGACTTATTAGAGGAGAAACGGAAAGTGACATCCGACCAGATTCACACGGGTTCAGAATAATCCCCCGGGGTTGTCAGGATGTGAAGGTTTTCGGCTGTAAATGTGCAGTTTATGACTAAACTGAGTTTGTGAATCGTATCAGTATGAATGTAATCTCCTTTGAAAGCCAGGATGATGTAATGTGGCTTTCTTCGTTGCTTTGTCGATTGGGTCATCGTTGGGTTTTGTCGATTGTGGACGTCGATAGAATTTGCTGGGTAAGCAATGCGAATGATTGTTGCTCGAATAAAGCTTTCTTCTTTGAGGCCGTCGGATGGGCAATTCTGCTCTGGTGTACGGTTGAAGAGTCATTGCTAGGCCGCATTTGCATGTAATTGCAGTGAGACCTTGTGTTGCCATTTAGTGAGTTTTACATATCGACCCTCTCACTGACTGAGCTCCGGCTCACGAGGTCTCCTCTTTTCTACCTCACAGACCTGAACATTTCCCCCCCCCTACACAGTTGGCGTAAAACTTGCAGAGTGCAAATAGTGACCACTCCATGCGGCTTTTTCGTGGACGGAGTGTTCTGTGGCCCCATTCGACTATAAGACCTGCTTTGAAAGAAGTTACTCAACGTAATCGAAAAATCGACTCATTGCAAACAACCCAGATCATATTTTTCATTTTCAAAATTTTTAAATAGCGTCACTTAGAATATCGCTTGTGCAATGCAATCTGAAGTAAATTCGGTTTCCTGTATAATAACGTGCGAACAGAAGTTCTTTTCCCCTGGCTTTGGACTGGTCGAAGTTGTATTTTGCGGGACAAGGGTCATTAGCTTCCAACGGTCTACGGGCGCCAAATCTCTTATAACTGCCTTACAGATCGGACTCTCCAATCGAAAACTCACAGTGGGGTCTTTCAAGTCAATTTTCCGTTTAGGTTTGGGCATCCGGGTGGTGTAGAAAAGGGTCCAAGATGCCAACTGGCAATCGAGGGAACCTTATGCAGTGTGTTTTCTTTTTCAGCGTTTTCATCCTTCCCCATGGCTAGGACGGGGTACTTGGTTTGGAATCAGATTTGTGCAAAGTGTACGTAGCAGGTGCATTTGGCGTGAGTCCCTCCCTGCTGCACTGAAAACGTGCTTCCTAATTGCATTTCTGGACCGCCGATTCCTGGTGACCCCGACACCTTACACCCCTCCATTTCATCTCATCCGAGTGTAACAGGGTGTTTGCGAGTGAAGAAGAGTGGAAGAAGATCACCGTACCATCATGAGTAGAGCCAGCGAGAGAGAGAGGGACAGAGGGCGATCAAGGGCCTGCAATTTGATCCTGGTCTTACAGACGATCGAGATCTCAAACTAATCTGAAGATGTGAAATGGTCTCGAAAATCGGTGCAGCTGGCGAATTCGTATGTGCATACGCCGACTGTTTACCCAAAGACTAAACAAATCTTCAAGCGATAAATTTCTAAGGTAACACAAAAAATAAATGGCCAACCGGAATTAACTGAACGAGTGCGTTCTCTGACTGTTTGGGCTAAAAAAAGGAATCTGTAAACGCACAGTAATCCGGATACTAGTTAGTAACAGTGGCATGTCGAATTCGAATGAGTCAACATTCTAAGCGGGCTACAGTAACGTGATCCACCGTCCTCTGGGTACACTTTTCAGGTAATTTCAATTGGGGAGCACATCTCGAATAGAGATAGGATGCCAGTTTGTACTCCCCACCTCGTCAGATACAAAATTACGAAGAGAATGGGTGTCTCTTCCCATACTACCCACACTTTTTTTTAATAAGAACAGGATCTCGGCGTTTTTCTGGTATAAATCACCTGTCCAACCGACACAAAAATAGGTCAGGGGACAAGAAGTTGGACACTGATTTCTGAACAACTTTCTTGGAACTGCGTTTTGTATGACTTCCACGGTAAGATCGGAACGGGAATTAAAAGTTACATGTTGCAGGGGATGATTAGTTTAACACCCTCTAGGTGCTCGAAAAAAGACAATTGCACTGAACTGCAACCTCCATCATCATCGTCATTTACGGTTACGTGACAAGGGAGCTGGTTTTGATACAAATTAGTCAACAGCTATCTCGTGCCGATTTGAAATGATCATTAAAATCGTCTTTTCATGAGCAGCACTGGGGTAAATAAAAACATGTAACAACGGTTCCTTTCTATTCGGGGTCCGGGGATCGGAGAGAGAAATCCAGAACTGTGGAAACGTGCCTGTATTATCAAGTGACCAGACAATACGTACTGCAATGAGGAACATGCTTCTTTTTGTCCAATAGTATCGGTGCAATCACAGCACATGTTTGTTTGATTTGGGTAACGGCAAACGCACCACATGACACACAGCCCCCCGGCAAAGTTCGGGTACTAGATCGGTGGTAACATTGTTAAACATGAAGAATACCGATACTTTTCTTCCATCCAAACTGTTTGCTCCATCCACGTCTCGGGAATGTTCGCGAGCGAAAAGACAAAATACCTCAGTCAAGTTTTTGTTAAGAGGCACGCTATTTTTGAAGATTTTCGGGCTGACAAACACAATAAATCTCACTGTCACGGAGATATTTGTACAGCTGATAACGAACTGTTTTCGTATGAACCAATTTTTTGTTTGTCTTTTGTAACGTCGTTCGTGCGGCCAACGATCGATATAAATTCGCTTGCTATTCTGTGATTGGTCACCAGCTTACCGATTACTTTTTTCCTTAGCGTGTACCCAGACGTACTTTTCAAAACTGTACGTGTTGGGTGTCTGGTAGATCACAGCGCTATTGTTTTGGTTTGCAACTTGTCAACTGCAGTATTAATAACTCCCTCAATTACTCCATAAGGTGGAGACCTACTTTTCGGAACTGTGAGTCATACTACATATGGAAGGGTTTGAGTAGCGGCAGACTTAGGTTTGATCGTGAACGGATTCATTTTGCATGGAATGGTTGGGGGCTATTCATAGAGAGCCACTGAATCTTTCACTGGCCTAATTCAACCAGAATTCATCCTCTGTAGATTGTCCACAAAATCTCCGCTCAATTTAGCCTTCTTGTCTCGGATATATCAACCGTGGAAACTGACCATTTAACGGACAGTTGTTTGTAGCTGTGCCTATGTGACGCACAGACTAGGATATGGTGTCTAAGCAAAGCTGGGATCGGCCTGAAATGAGCACGAGGTGCACTGGATGTTAGTACTTGATAAAAAACCATTGGATCATCAGTCTCCGACTCACCGAATTGACTAGGACATTTCAGAGAGAAGACAGATGCAAGACAAGAAATGTGTGAAAAGTTTATCGTAAAACTCTAATCAGGAGTATCAACAATGTGATAGAGGGGAAGGTGCATTTTGAATCTCTTTTCGGTTAGGGCTAACAGGTTCTCCGCTGTTTAGCTGCATTTCATTGGCATCCGGAAAAATCAGAGAGTAAGAGAATAATGAGCAGAAAGCGGGGTTACACTGCGAAAGGGCTGAATGAAGAACACCTATTACCACTACACAGATGGTCGAGGCCAGAGGACACCAGGCCATATAACATTCGCTTTAATTGATGAGTCCGCTTGTATAGAGTCCAACGGGAAGCTTCCTCGACTCAAAACTATTTGTTCCAAGTTCGAACCCAAGATGGTACTGGGCACGTGTAAATAGCAAGAACAAAGGGTTTGGTCGTCGGGGCAACCGAGTCAGTGTACAGGGGCGTACTTGGTCTGAATACGCATTACAGGTAGTCATGCAGGGAAGACACATTGGAAACAGAGAGACCTGTCGGTTGTTTTGTTTTTATTGTCCTTAATCAGCCAAAGGTCAAAACGAACCGAATGATCTTGTCCAGTTAGTGCTTGATCCGCTTTGAGGACTGCGATAAAAGCTTAGTCCTGATCGACAGTTGGTTGGAGTAGGAGCAGTCTTCGGTTGGTTCACGATGTCGGTCCATCAGGAAACCGAGGTTTAGTCCAACCAATAAGTTCAGTGGATTCCAGCCCAAGAAACGTCACATTAAATTTAGCTTGGCATGTATTTCGATGCAGGTATCTATCACTGGCTTGCTGCCCATGCGATTTGGGCAACCAGATACTTTGCTATCGCGTTTCTATTCGCGGATATTTTATTGGTCTGCGTCTGGAAACCATAGCATGATTTTCAAAGTAGTAGTAAAGTTGAATCAGCGATGCTATTACTCTACAAATAGCATGAATGGGCAATAACAATAGTCAATGTTAACACTATTGTAACATGTATAAAATTTCTGGAAGGGAACCACGGCCTTGTGAATGTATTCGACTGGGAAAGCTGATCGGCGTTGGGAAGATCCGAAGAGCAGTCATCATACCGAACGGCCCGACCTCATTCATTTGGCCACCACTAGTCAATATTAACGAACTTCCACCAGTTCGTTATGAACGCGTCAGTTTATTTCACAACTTTCATGTCCGTTCACTGCCTGATAATTTGGTTTACCTGTATGAATAACTTCCATTCATTCGATTGTAGATCGCATATTTGCAGCACTCAGTGAAGGGTCATATCAACCGACCCGACGAAGCAACAAAGTAGTGGCGTCCAAGAATTTCATGACGTAAGAACCCCCCTCATACACCTCTTTTTCCACTGTTGGTGACAGATCACTGATTGTTCTTCTCCTACCCTATCATTGACCGCATTCCTGTTGCGAATGATCCTACTGGGGAAATCTGGCTGTTTACAGTGGGTGAGTTTCGTCGATCGCACGCTTGTTCCCACGTGACCCTCATTTCGGACGACCAATTGACTCGGTATGACAAAAAGCCGAACGAATCACCGACATGTCCCAACTAACAGTCGATGTTCGACTGTCAGATCCCGGTCAAATTATTGGGAAATGGCAATACTTGTTTGTCACTCGAATAGTCGGATGTGCACAAAACCGGATATAGGTGAATAGATTTCGGTTAAAGAACGGCTCTAAACGATTTCGGCGAATAAAGGAAACAATTTAAGCTAGCAGCCTTTTTATCAAGTTCATAATTCTATGATATATATATATATATATATATATATATAGAGAGAGAGAGAGAGAGAGAGATGGAGGGAGGGAGGGTAAAGGAAGAGGGAGAGGGTGGAGAGTAAGAGAGAGGGGAGAGTGAGAAAGAGTGGCCACAACCCAAAACCCGACCCACCAAGTGTCAACCAAGCGGAAGTCGCAAAAACTGCCCTGAATGTCATTTTTCTGGTGCTTTCTATCAACAAGCAAATGCACATTCAAACCCCAATGACAGACAATCAGTGATCGACCAAATAGCAAGGCAATAAATGAATCAACATAAAGAACAAACAGCATGCAAAGTGGAAAAATGCGAGTTAAGTAAAAACCGTAGAATGTATATCGATAGCCGATGGCCCGTGAGAGATGTTGAGTATAAATGCCCCAAAATTGACCGGCGAGAAGCGTTGTTATTCAGTGAAAGTCATGAAAAAATGAGCGCCTAATCGTGAAATTGATCAACAAAACAAAAATGGCAAGTAAATCAAGATGCAAAGTAAAAAACAATCACGGTGAACACATCACTGATTTAATCAGTCAGGCAACAAGTCACCGAAGTCAATCAGTCAGGCGCACTTGCACGGGCAATTACGCATCCAGAGGCGGACCCAGTGGAATGCATCGTTTAATCGCAACACAATCAAGATAACTTATTTACTCGGGCAGTCAACCACGAAGATAAGTCACGACTTCAGTGGCACATCAAGTGTCGCATCAGTTACCCATTCAGTCAATCGTTGAATCAGCCACGCGCTCAGTCAACTATGCACTAGCTTTCTCACTTTCTCGTTGACAGACTCTCCAAAGAAAGTCACTCATCCTGCGATTTCCCTCACGCGCTCGTCGGCTCACTCGTTCAATTACTGGTTTACTGATTCGGTTATTCACACATTCAATCAATCTAGCAATTGATCGATCGACCAATCAGTCAGTCATTCAGTCAAGTGGTCAGCGATCCCACCAACCAGAAAATCAATTAATCGATCAGCCAGTTAATCATCCCGTTAACCGATGAATAAGTCTATTACGTAATAACTAATTTACTCTTCTATGTGCACCATCAATCAACGGAGTATCCATTGGCTCAGTCATTTACTCTTTTACGTTCTAATTTGCTCTGATGAACTCTCCAGACACACTTTCCTACCATTCGATTCATTCTGCTCACTAGTTGGGCTACCGAACTCATTCTTTCACTCTCTCACTCGTTTCATCCTTCAATCACGCAACCGCCCAGCTAATCAATCATGCACGTATTTACCAATTTACTTTCTGAATCACTCACTCGCTCACTGAATCATGCTTTTTGTCACTGGTTCTCTCTGTAGCCCAGTCACTGATGATTTGCTCAATTGCACCCTCGAATTTCACTGGGGTACAGGCGATTTTGTGAGGCGATTTACCTTGTGTTTGTCTCCACCGCATTGCTGTGTATACTTAAAATATTACGTTTTTTCATTTGCCGACCAGTGGCTTCCGCTGTTCGTCTAATCGTGGATAAACATGAAGTACAAAATGATAAGTCATTGAAGTGTTCAGTCACTTTTTTGCGGAGGGATGTTATTTTTTTAACGGAGCTTAGGCTGAACCATGTGGTTTCACTGATTTTAAAGAACATATCACTATTTTCTGTTTGAGAATTCATTAAACCATAACGACAAGTTGGTCAAGTAAAAGCGATCGATTTTTAACGCAGCAACCAGAATAAGACCGCGTCGTCCCAAAGATTGCCAGCAGTCACGAGATGTTTAACAGTGAATGTACACTTCCAAGTCGTGAATCAAGTAGAATGAAAGACTAAATAAACATTCGAGGTTAGACGTGATCCAGTCAGTAATCTATGAAGGGGAATTAATAGGACAGTACAGAAAAACCACTAGGGGTGACTGGTGTTGTGTCACGGCAAGTTGACGGAAAAGTGCACCCGTGGTTTTCAATGACAAGCTGGGTGTTGACACTACGCAATGAATCATTGTGAAAACTCAAATCAAAACTTGCACTTCTAACAACTACTACGTAGCGAAATTCGGCCTGGTTACAGAGAAGTTTGTCCTGACCTGGCAACCACACATCTGATGCGTTTAAAGATCTGTGACTTGGAAAATCCAGTGACGGACATTGGCGCTATAGCATTAACATAGCATTAGCATTCGATAAACCGTTGAGAATCAGGCCCGGCTAGGGTAATGGCTTGGGTGTTCGACTCACAATTGTTGGCCCGAATTCGCGTCCCAGTTCTGGCATGGTGGATATACGCTATTGATGATTTCCAACAAGGATGAAACAACTGTACAATGCTCCTATGATTATCCGTGGCAAGATGGATGCTTATACTACACGACAAAACGCGTATATGACCACTCAGAAGGTGATTGGGGAAAACCATCAAGGTGGATAGCAGTCACACAATTTCAGGTATGCACCATGTTTAATCCAATAAATACAAGGCATTGTTTAACGGTGATGCGAGATTTTGAACCAGATTAACTTCTTCGCTCCTGTTAAAAAAAAGCAATACGAAATGGAGATGGAATCAGCTGACTACTTGTGATGATGACCACGCCAATCTCATGGCTTTTCGACACGTATATCAATGGCGCACAACAGCCCATATTGATTATTTTGGATTTCGTGAGCTTCCTACACTTCAACTGCATACAAATCAGTTCCACCTTTTATTTGGTTCTTGTGACTCACTATTTCATTATTTCGATGACTCGATTTGTTGTATTGACATTCATCAAACGCGGACCCGATGGGGCGTTTCAATTAACGCGCTTTCCGGTTGTGAATTCTCATTTCAGTCGTATACACCCCCCCCCCCACACACACACACAAACACCCATCAACGCTTGCGGTTCCTTTTGTTGTACAATTAGTCATCACTGTGGTGTTTCGCTCCGATGATTGGCCCCTAAGACATTGGGGTTCGGCCGTTCCAGTGAAATTGGTAAATTTACATGCGTCACCCCATCTGTGGTATATCCACACACACACACATACACACATACACAAACAGGAATGAAGACGCAGCTGCTAGCTGTTGATGAAAATTCATTTGTCTGCACAAAGTGCCTCGAACGGATTGGGGTTGATTCAATCAACAGAAGTGGTAAGTCACGAATGCCGATCACTAAAATTGCACCTCTCCAGTCCGTGAGCAACGCAAGCAGATTCACCACATTTTAAACAAACGCAGAGAATCCACTTAGGTCCAAGGAGTAAGATATTCCTATCCCCGCTTGTCTGTAAATACCCAAACCTGATCGGAACAACAGCCAGATGATGACAATGGTTTTAGGCAATCAATCTATCAATCAGCCAAACAGTCAATCAGACCTGAACTGGTAACCGAAGGAAAATGAAGTACAAGGACGAAGATCGAACAACTGGTTTGTGGTATTTTCCCGACCTATGTGCGTGTGTATGTACGCAGGTATGTACGTGTTAGTATGTGTAAGCTAAGAGGCACGGAGCAGTCTGGCCGATTGCTCGTAAACGTTAATCACCTATGGTGAAAATGTTTGACGCAACAATAGGGGAAGCTCATATAAAGAAGATTAAGCATCAATCAATTGATAGTAGTGGAATAATCGCTAATTAACATGTCGAAAGAAGTTCGGGACATACGAAGAGGATGCCAGCATCAAGTAAGCAAAACTCTGCAAAACCTAAAATAAACTACATGGATGCAGCAGCTAGAAAACCGCATATCAGAGCATCAATCGGGATAGTCCAGCATGAGCAGGTAGCATGACACCCTTTTGAGTCAGGTCAACTATCCACCAGAAATTGGCTGAACTGTAGAAAGCACCGAACAAGTGCACAAATATTCCTTAATTGATGGATCGCAAAAAAAAGTTGTCTCAACAACCAGGTATGCCATGCTACCTCCGTCTATGTTCCACTTGCTTGAGCCCCCAAAACAACTTCACAATAAATGTTCCAAACCCATAGCGCAGTCAGCTGTCTTCCAGCTAACAGTAAGCACTACAGTGTTGGTCATTCGTCTTTTTTATTCACTGAGCGCAAATTGTACATTGTTTCCCGAAGAAGAATGAATCCATTCAAAATCTGCGAAATGCGAAAGCTACTGACTTTGGTAGCGTTCGGCCACGTACTAGCAAAGCCGATTTCAACTCTAGTCGTGTCAGCCATGTCGGTCGAAATTTCGATCGGTTACCAGTCACGTTGATTCCCATTGTAGAACTGAGCCTAGAGGAACGAATGAATCGATTCAGTCGACAATCTTTTATTAGTGAAGAAGAAATAATCACGGGATTGGATTGGATTCAATTAGCCGGAGTTTTTTTATTGTGAATGATATAATATTAATAACACAGCGTTGTTGGTAGATGTAATGCGCCAACGTTTCGACTACCGTGGGTAGTCTTTCTCAAGGCAAGTTTTACAATCAAATGACTGAGGGAACGTTCACATGCCAACTGATGTTTAGTTGTGTTCGTGTATGTGTGTGCTTTACATGGCGCATCGATTTTTCGATACACTCCTTACGTCGTTTAGCCGGAGTTTGTTTCCCAACTCTATGGTTTCCGATGCTCTTGATCATTGTCGAATGTTTATACACAGTTGTGAGGTGAATACGAACCGGCAGAATTCAATCCATCTCGTGACCGTGTATACTCATCCATTCATGCAATTCCGAAAGAAAACTGGATGTGCATGGAATTTATATCTTAAAGAAACACCTCATCTGCGTCCAGTAATCGCTTAAACTCGCCAATCAGTCAGTGTTTCCGCAGTTCGCACAGCACGAGAAGCGAGATGTCAACGCCTGTGGCCGGTGTGTATCTAACACATGTTCCAGTTGAACATTAGCTGTGTTTTCCCAATAGGGGTCCATTTTCCCCCGGAAGATAAAAGTAATCCAATAGACAGAATACCGTTTCGACCGTCGGGCGTATTTGAGGAAACTAACGGGTGGGGAGATGTGAAGAATTGCAACGACCATGGTAATCGACCCGATCAAGCTAACATTCATGTCGGTTTGGTCTTCCGACCCATTGGAACTGGTGCTATAGTCTCCGTTTGTTAGTGGAAGAGCAAGTGAGAATGGAAACGAATCCTTTCCGTATGATACAAATATCAGGTGGTCCAGCCAGATTTCCAGTAAGTTATTGAGCGACCAAAAATGTTCCTTGGCTGTCTTAACGACCCGTAGAGCCGGGCAATCGAAGGATGAAGTTTTTTCAATCATTTGTCTGTGGTTTACAAATACTTCTCAATGGAGCTTTGCATGCTCGACTAAAGACTCAGTTCATTCAATTGGGACCACAGTGCACTTTTGAATGAATCGATTGTACGGTAACCCACGAAGATTAGTGCAAAACTAAGAGGAATGTGTCAAAAGGTCCCGTAGTATCACTTTATATAGACCCGGTTAATTCAAGTAGTTCGATAAAGAAATCTAGTCAGGGTTGGAAATGATATTACGAAGTTCTACCGGTTTGAATTTTCCACCCGACTGTCTTTGTATCTGAGGCAAAAACGCAAAAGTCACGAGGCCTCTCAAGCCATATTGTTATTTTTTCTGACATCTGTTTCACCTGACTTGCACAAGAATTTCTGACTGTGCACGGGTATCTTGAGCGTAAAATGGCTTGAGTCAAATATCAAATAAACATACTGATGGTTCAGGTCTAAAAGTGTCCTCACTGGGATATTTTTTTTAGGGCGAATTGCAATCTTGTTCCCAGATATGTTGATTTGGACGAGCGGCGGTCTCTTGTCCTGTCACTTTTTTGTAAACAAGTACAGCCCCCTTACGAGTAAGGTTTGGAACCATGTAGTGGAGCAATAATTTACGATCCTACTAACGCAGCTCCTTACTTTATCAATACGTCGACACTAGAAACGATAATTGTAGTGGACAAATAAATTTCGCATCCTGACAGCGCTACTAGTTCACTTGGGATTCAACCTCAACAGTGGTCCATCAGCTTTCGAATCCGATAATATCATAAGTGCAATTGGTTGGATGGACAGAGAAAAGCAGCCCGAAGGAACCAACAATGCGAAATGCATCAAATGCATCTCGGCCAAATGTAGGTGTAATCGACATAGTACATACAATGATGTCCTGGGTATCGTGGCAGAAGTTGGAGCGGAACTGTGGGAGAAAGGTCACAAATCGCCGTCGGGGCGTGTCTTTCGATAGGTGGTAAGTCAGTAACCGTCACATGGATGTTGGCTCATTTATTCCTGGGCATGTTTGTAGGATCAATTGAATGGATCACTAACGCGGCAAACATACGAAAATATTTAAATTCCATACATGCAGACTAAATGCAAAAGTCTGTTGCGCGAAACGCTGCGTCACACATTGCACAGTGAACACTGGAAAAACTGCACGGCTTGGGGCTGAGGATTCACAGTCTTCGGCTGTGCTAACCAGATCTTGGATTGTCCGCCAAAGACTTTAATTTGTTTCACAATTCGAGCACCGGTTTCTCATGGGCGAACTACCAAATTCTGACAATGTAGTAAAACAAGCGTCGCACATTTAGCGGCTATGGACGTTTGACCCCACCAACCTCAATGAGCTACTCGCAAATTCTGTTAAAACTGTAACCGTGCAATTTTGGTGAATCAAACAAACTCTCTTGTATTTGTAAGACCTCAACAAGTTGGGATTTCTTCAGAAAATTCATTTCTGAAATGTCTCGTCACTTATCCCCACAGTTTCATCGATTAGTTTCAAGGATCACGTTTTCGACTGTTCGTCGTGATCACGTCAAATCTGTTTCATTGAAATGACTGATATAGAGGGAACACTGGAAAGGTGTTGTATTTCTTTCTGAAATCCAATGGGAATACATCCGCGCAGTTGCATTTTTTCCTACGGGTTCGGTGCAACGTTCAGTTCGGATGTTTGAATTTAAATCTCAGCATCCGCAACACAAAATCGACTGCGTCACGTGACGTGTTTGGGGCGAGTAGGCCCAAGTGGTCGGCCGTGTATAATTTGGCATAGGCTTAGGAAGATAGTGGAACTAAAAGCTCGCTGTGACACCGCTATGCTTTTTCCGCCATACTGTTACGAATGCCGAGAAATTACAAGAAAGAACCGGATGAGAGGCCCAATTCGTAACCCGCACCACTTTTGAATCTCGGTAGAATCTTACACTTTCTTCTCATTTTCCCAGTCTGAGAACCATATTTCATGGTCGGACGACTTTAGTTGTTTATACACCGAAAAATTGGAATTACTTTAGACCATGCGTCTGCGTCAACAAGCGGTGTGAGTTGAATTTGATCAGAGAATCACCAGGGCAACAATAACATCAAACAAGGTGAACCAACCCATTGATTAATCCTGGTAATTAATTGGGCGATCGGTAATGAGTGTGGAAAAACGACTGTGGCCTCAAGCTATACCGGAAGCGCTAAGCTTTTTCGGTTATCTGTCCGTCTTTCGATTTACGCAATCAAGCACACACACACATACGACGAATGGCTTTTCTCCTGAACGACATTGGTTTTAGACATTTGGCAATCTATATGATTCGTATGTCTCCTGAAACAGATTTCCGGTCATCGATATATCTACGGTGATCGCTGGAGGAGTTAAGCTGATCGTGTAAAACATCTATTTCGTATCACTCAGGGCCCTAAAAAACCCACCAAACTCCCTTTAAACGATAGAAACACATAGCGGACTCAAAAATGGCTGCCGTTATTGAGTCCTTCTCTTCAGCTGCCCTTCGGTGAATGGTCGAGACCGGTCATAACTTCGAACCAAAGCAACAGAAAACCGCAATATGCAGCTCAATATTTCTGTTGGGTAAGTTACCATCTTTTCCTTGTTGCCTGAGTTATTTTCTTGACGGCTAACAGTTCATCCACCATAACGGGAATAGTTACTGTAATGCCGTTGACGAAACCAAACCGATCGGGAGATTGAGAGAAATGTTGTTGATTGATAATTGCCGATAGTGAAGATGGTACAAGAAGTTACAGAATAAAAAAGCGCGATGAACACTGGGGCCAGATTTCAAGGTGCATACGCTACAGACCTCATAACGACCAACGAGTGAAACGAAAATACAGAAAAATTTATTAAAGTCGTTCAGGATATATATATATATATGTGTATATATAACAGATCTATTGGTAGATCGTTTACCTTTGGAATCATGGACAGGGATGAAACCAATGTGAAAGAAACAGGAAAGAAAAAGAAACGGTTTGCAGAATTCAACAGACACGGTGGTTTTTCCACTCACCATCTACATGTCATCCATCGGGGCTCACGATCCCTTTGTGAGGTCGATATAACCCGACTGCCCAAAATAAATTCGAGGCTTGATTTAAGGGACTCTACCCCATCCTTTAAACATATGGCCTCATCTACAAGAGAGCAAGGCGACCTGAGGGTCACGTAACCCACTGGGGACTGGTGACTGCTTGCTCGGTTCGTGTGCCTTTCGAATGCAACCAAAAGAGAGATTGGTGTCCAGTACACCGCTCGCGGTTGGTTCGCAATCAGGGCTTAACCATTTCCCCTAAACCCATTAGCAAAGACCAGTCAAACCAATGGAGGTAACCGGGTGTTGGCTTCCTTCTTCTTACTTTAGTGAGAACACCTCAGCCTCGAGAAGGTAGTGCGTAGAGCTTCTTGAGCAGAGGCTTTGTGAGATCGCGGTCAGTTGGAGGCAATTGGCGGGGAGTTCCGGGTGAATAGCCAATTTGAGGGTGGTACATCCACATGCGACAATGCTGAAGGATTTGGAAGCAATTGGGTGATGCGTGAACTCAAATTCCATGTCAGTAAATTTAAGGAGATCCGCCACTGGTGTTATCACCTAGCCATTCCTAAAATGCCATTGATTTTCCATGTCATGTGTTATGAATGAGTTTCTCTGTGAACTGGCACAGTAATCGTTGCCTTCTACCCTACAATATCCTATCATTTTTTACATTTGGTCATCTACGCTAGTTCATGCAATTTTGTTGCTGAGTCCATAAGAGCTTTCGTAAGCATGTAACAGTTTGGGTACCGGCATGTTGACACCCCTAAAGGTCATCTGATTGTAAATTGTGGCTTACTTTAATTCCTACCGGTTACTTTTCTCTCTGACGGACAATGATGAGCTGTTTTCAGTGCCCTGACAACAAAGGCAACAAATAAACTATTCCAATTTACTGATACTCTATGAAGGCAGTTCGCTTCCAAATCACAGATCTGGAGTTACTTTTTTGTTTTGTTGCCCGATGCCTGGAGTAAGCACTCACCTGACACATTATATAGTGTTTAGGGGTTCCCCATTAATTCGAAACTCCAAGTAGAAAGCGATTATATTTGGTGATTCTCCCAGTGGGTTCACCCAAGTTGCCTGCGTGGAATACAAGCACTGAATGATCGAACAGGAGCATTTGTTTCCCTTTCTAATAAAAGGATTAACCCTAGGTGTCCTCGGCACCCGGAAACAAGAGAAAGTGAAAAATAAAAATAACTATTAAAATTTTTCACTAAGTATTTCAACTGCCTTCCAGATCGTTACCGGACGAACGACATTCATTTTATACAATTTGCCTGCACATTCCCATTGCACACTCACATTTAGATTGGCGCCTAGTGCTGCGGTACAGCGGTTTGGCTTTTGCAAAGTTGACGATCCCGCGTTAGGCACCACGCAATTCAAGTAGACCCACAAGAAGATTTCCAGTGAGACAAGTCAATCGGTTCATCTCTTCTTGTGCGAAGTCCTGCAAAATGTGAGCTACTATTTTTTTTGTCAAGTGTATGTTGTGCAAAGTGTGTATGTCACATTTTCACGGGGGCATAAGCAACAATGATCGATCGATTCCTAAGAGTCAGAAGATCCGGAAACAAATTCGAGAAGGACCTTCTGGTTACTCTAGCGTTCAGTCCTGTCCCATGGGCACTACAGAGATGGAAAACGATTTTCGTGTCATCTAAATCCCGAGCAAAGTGAATGAATCTCCCCTTATTTTTGCTTCATCACATATGCCGTCACAATGTCCATAGATTATGAACTTTGAAATGTTGCCCTGTTCATTACCGTAATTTCTTTTTCTTTGCGGACATTCCTTTTGACATCACTTAAAATTTTATGGTGAATAGCAATTCTCCCAACCACCCACTCCACCACACACACTCACACGCAAGCACGCACACTGGATTAGGCTTCGTCAGAATTTTTACTAGACTGCATAATATGGTCACGGTGGAGAGCGCAACATTCCGGCCAGCTTTCTGTTTCTTGTCAGCAGCGTAACGGATTACCGATGATCGGCCTCTTTGAACTTCATCATTGGGGCAGGAAATCGACCGGCGAACACGTCATTGACAAATGTCTGTTAAGAATTTGGGGCCATTCAGCCAGCTTGTTGCCCGGTCAGCCCCGAACGACTTGATGCACTTCTAGGGAGTTGTTTGCAACTATTGCTGACGACAGCAACGTACCGTCGTATCACTGGGATTGGATACAGGCGAAAACGTCGTAATCTCAGTTTTGCTACTGACAGTGCTGTTGATAGTTAGAATTTTGGTCGAATTCAATAGATTTGTGTTAATCTAGACTTGGAGTCAATTTAATTGCATGAAACACAACCCCCACCAGTATTCCGGTGAAAATAGTCCCTCCGGTCGGTAGCCACAGGAGCAGCTGGACCCAAGCACACACACGCACACAAATCCAGGGCCATACTGAGGGCAGGGTACTGTTGCCTGAGTTCAACTTCAGTGCGATCAGATACCGACATGCCGACACGGTGACTCAGATGGCTTAAACAGGAACGTGTGCGGAAGCTGGAATGCAAATTGAAAATAGTGGACTGACGATTACCGCTTCATCCAAACAAGCATGCACACCAGCCCAGTTCATTTTGCTTTTCAGATGTCAGAGTTGCGCTTAGATTACCAATGTGCACACTGACCAGCACAAACGAGATGAAAAAATGGCAGCTGCCGGGTGGGCATAACTGAACCACTGGTCAATAAGCGGTTGAAGCAATATTTGATGACAAACCGCGCGTAATTCACGTACGGACTGATAAGTCAACGGGCTCAGCAGAGAAGCCAACATAACGAGAGGCACAATTTCAGGACTGAATTCAAAAAAGCTTTTGCATGTAACCACGTTTTATGTATAATTAGCGAAAATTAAGGTAACATATAAGTCAATATTTGGTTGCCCTGTGAAAAAAACAGGTTTAAAACTTCTCCGTCCCCATATTCGGTATGCGTAAGAAATTCGGTTTAGGGTAAGATTCCTTTCACGTCGGAGTTCGCATGAATTCCAAGTGTGCTACAGGGAGACTCCGCGCGTAGTTACAACTTACTTGGCTCAGCCACCAAGTGGTAGGCGGTTCTCTGAAGTAGTGTGCACTGTTAACCAACGGGATGAAGGGGGTGCTGGAACAATTTCTCTGAGATCAGCTAGTCGGCATCTAACTGTCACCTCGGTCTCATTGGATGATCCTGTGGTCATCATTCGAAGCAGTTTTCAGCTCCGTCATTTGAATCACATTTCATATTTTGATAAAGAGAACATAATGAATACCCCGGAACTTTCGAATGATTACATGGTAATTCCACTGATCACCTGTACCACTAAATGTTGAAGTCTCCTAGATAATTCAGAAAAAATGATCGCCGAGGTTTACTGACAAACAAACAAACAACTAGATATCTATAGCGTGAGTTGGTCGCGGACTTATGGAATTCACGGAAACAAATACCATGAACTAGCCGACTGGATAAACCAAAGAAAGTAACTACATGTGAGAATATTGTTATTGGATTACAACGCAGTTATTCCTTCCACTCGACTAATGCATTTGGTCTCCTTTCCCTGTTGTGTTTATTTGTCATGTTTTTTGTAATTCAGCTGTTGTTGAACAAGCACTGCCTACTAAATGATCGAAATGCATTTGCTCGTCAGAAATTGTCAGATATTCGGACTTATCAGTTTTGTACGGCCCAGTCGTATCGAGCAAATCGTCGAACTACAGAGCACCGCATCATATTGATGCCTGCCCTCTAGCGTACATGATGCCCCAGTGAGGTTTGTCCTGTTCTTCTCTCAAGAAATTTAGCTATCCGCCAACAAATCAGGAGTTATTGTTCTAGATGGCCCCAGTGTATTCTCGTGTTATGAGCACGGTGACTATCGTTATTGTGGCGCGTTGATTATTCACCTGCATTTTGTTTTGCTGATTCGTTTTTGTGATTAACTTCAAGCACTGACCTGACTCCTCGTTGCAATGGTGATCAAATTTGAGGTGACCATGACGCTACTCATAACGGCCTCAGTACGAAGTAGTACATTTTTTTCTACATCGCTGCTATTCTGTACCCATGTGTCACAATTCGCGTAATACGTGTTTCGCTTAGTTGCTACACTAGGTTCTCAATAACTGAGCAGGCTTCAGGATTAAATAAAGCATGCCTATTTGCCATAGGTGAATTCGAATACATCCCAATACCCGTTGCAGTGCAGCTTCGTTGCTGGCATGGCTGAGCACTTGTGCGGAGAGCAACGACGTCGCTGGGACTTGCCATATCAGATACTGACAAGTTTAATTGAAACTTATACCGAAGTACGTCATGAGCACACCTGACTAGTCAGCTATGAGCCAATCCAAACACAGTACCCATTAAGTCGATCGTTTGCCATACGGCTAGTGTAAAACACTGGTACCAGAGAGCCAGAAAACAATGAAACGCGGTGTGTTAAGCTTTTGTGCGAATGCCTTGATTATAGTTTGTTCGACCGAAATCCTTCCTGCCTTCGGAAATACCGATTTTCAGACTTATCAAAATGACTTTGGATAGATATTCATTCTAAAGGGAGCAATCTTCTAGCCGATCTGCACACAGAAGCCAAACCGATCGTCTATATGGTTTGCGTCTGACCTAACCATTCGTTTGTATTAAAATCTGTAGATGCAAGTTGCGTAACTGTGAGTCTCGTATGGGTGATTGGTCGATAGTCACGATGACGCCACCTTGACTAGGTCGTGCATTTCATTGGCGAGCATGTCTACGAGAACCAAGCTCCGTCTTCCCTTGTGGATTTTTATGTTGGGAATGAGGGACTACGGCTTGTTGGTAAACTCCAATTTCAGACAGTTTCCTTTCCGTTTGGACCCCTCTGTCCATATTGTCTAGTCAGAGTCGTGATCGTATATGTTCATCTAATCAATTGGGCTGATGTGTGTCCTTTCGTTATTGCAGACCACTGTTTATGCAATCATGCTTGACACCGGGGCCACAGTGTATTGCAAAACTTTGCCAACAGTCTTTAGAGTCTCAGTAAAGCATTGTTCCGGTGGCTTGTAGTCTATTCAGCGCCAGGCGTGATTTGACCTCCAACAGTATTTGCTAGTCAAACTTTACTCGTGGCGATTAAACCGTCAGAATCTATTGGTGGATAGCGACTTTGCTTTGGCCATTGCTTGTCGGCCTTTTGCATCCAACCTGAGTGAGTTTCCTTTTTGCGTTTGAAGAGTCTGGTTGTCGTGCCAATAAAATGGCACACACGGTCAGAAGTGGAATGCATAAAGAGTGCGTCTTGTCTTCGTCCGTAAAAGGACAAGTGGCTGAGATGCGAATAAAATGGGTAGATCAAGAGCGAAATGAGCATTTCCGGTTGCCAAATGAAGCCGTCTACTTATCAAACCTGCCGTAACGTCTCCCTTAAAAGGAATAGATTACGTGTTCGGCTTTCGTCTTAGCCTCTTGAAGGCCGCGTTTATTTCTGCTCCACCTAAAATCCGTTTTGTAGAATCACTTGTTTCATTTCTACTTTTGTGTCCCTTTTGCAATATCATGAAAGCTGCCCTTGCTAATTACCGGATATTTGATTTGTCGGGAAAATGTCTTTTCTAGATGTATTGGGAAGTCCACGTTCCCTCGGGTTAGACTGATCTTTGGGGCTAACAGCCTCTACTACGTAAAAAGAACGTACAAGGTTTTTGCTAATCTTTCAAGTAGACCTAACTGAATCGGGTAATCTTGTTCTTGGGCATTCGTGAATGGACTGTTCACCTCTGTTAGGTGATTCGTAGTTACAACGGTTTCATTGTCTCCCCGGAAGTGTACAATCTCCTACCGCAGTTTTAAACCTGTTACAAGGAAACTTAACGGCACTCTCAAACAGAAGTGTCGAACTCCTTCTCCTTACTATTTTGTTTGACCTCCACGATCGTATTTTACGTTATGCGAGAGCTGAACATCCCTTCAGGGTGGAGTGGGATGTGAAGCGGCAAACAAAGTTCGTACTGGGTTTGATTTGAATCGACTTGACTCGTCAATTCTGTTTGCATGCATATGATCAGAATAGGTGTGCAGTTCGAATCGCGCGCTCATTCGCCCGGTTAAACTACTTTCCTCTTTCCAGTCGGTAGTCCCTTTAGGTCTGAAGTGAATGATTGGTGGTTGCCCTAATTACTCCTGAATCGTGTTGGTTTGAGTGTGACCATTTTGCGTGAATGACCATTGAAGCTCGTCCCATGTGAATATAACTCCTTGTTCTTATCCACACTTATTTTCAATCTAACAATATGGCCTGGATAGTTTTTGGGTAGTCCAAAGAATAGCCGAAGCTGTTTTTTCTTCTTTTTCTTCTCTATTTTTATAATCGCATCAATGTTTACCGAATGGAAGGAGTTTGGAAAATCCCCAAATTATAGATTTATTTTATCACACAGGTTTTTATTAAAAAATGAAGGTGACGAGCACCAACGGTTTAAGTGAGTACATTTCCACATATTTTGCATCTAATAATATGTGGCACCGCACTGACATGATTCACTAATTACAGGTAAAATCCAAGGTAGCTGGACAACCGTCGCTTCGGGAAATCAGGTGATTTTGTGCGTTTGTTCTAATTCAGTTCTTGTTTGTTTGTGGTTTTACCTGTGCGCCGGGTAGAGTAACTCCTCTAGTTTTGTTGGTTTTTTCCCAGGAAACATCACATCCGAAGTTAACTGACGTTCTCCTAATTCTGAGACTTTCGGCAGCTCCAGTGCACCGCGCGTCCAGCACTAATCGTGCGATTTCCACGATGTTCCTCGTGTCTTTAAGCCTCCACTCCTTGTTCTCAAATTCATTGACAATCTGTCTCCCAAGTGGTACAACAAAATAAAGGTTTTCAAGTAACGTAATTTGGTGAAGATTAATTTACTAAGCATTTTTTAAGTCCGCTTTCGCGAAAGGACTTTCAATGCACATTAGAGACTGGCTATTCTAAGAAGCACTGTTAGCCGAGGGAACGCTCCGACAGGCAAAGTGACATAGCATCACGTAACTGCTATCGATGGGTTTTGATTGAAATTCATTCAGGCACGTTTAATGAATCATTTCATAATTTCTCTGGACAGCTCACGACAGTGAACTTGGATTTGTGGTAGTCTCTTTCATCGGGTCAGAGAAAGGACCAAATGATGGCGGGCGCCAAACCAAATGTTTTGGATTAAGATGAACCACATTAGCTCATCGACGGATGGGTGCATTCTCAATAATGAACACAGTTTCAGTATTTGGTTGGTTTTCCCATAATTTACCGGAATACGTGTCGAGAAATTGGTGAAGTGAGACCAAGTCAGTCGAGGACGACATTCGTTCCTTGGTTAGCTATTGAGCAAAACCAGCTTTTTTCCTTCGTACAGAGTCTACTGTTTTCTGCTGGTTGCACGACCAATTTTCTCCTCGTATAAGCATGCCCATTTAACAAGCGGTCGATTGATGTCGTACTAACTGTTTCACTAAGTGCTTTAACTTCCATTTTCATTTTCGGTTGAACTAAACAACACTTAGGACCGCCATCTACTAGGGCGCATAAATTTTGGGCATGACCGTCATCAAATATTTGAAAAGCGCTTCCACGCCTTAGGGCTTCTTCGCTGTCCAATTTGGCAGTGTCTGAGCCTTATTTGATCTCTAGTCCCACATCCCGGACGAGACAACTCAAACTGCCTCCATTCCGGGAACACTAATCAATACTCTGTCAGACTTTGTACGATGGCGTTTTCTTAGTTTGTTTAAATCATGCACTTCAACGAGGTTTCAGTGTTTATCGAGTTCTCTATGAGGAACAAACTGCCCAAAAAGAAACGTTACACCAGTAGGTCGCGCGCTCCGCCTTTGAGAATCCTGAGATATCCGTTGCTGACCGGATAAAAGTACAACTCCAGTGTGTTTTTATATATATATTATTGCGCGGAGGTTAAAAGTCATGCATTATGGCTATATAGCCATGGTAGACGCTTTACTTATTGAGCGTGCAATTAAATGACGTTTGATCCTGAGGTTCCTTGAGGCCTCTTTTGTGGCACCACCGTCTCCGTGACCGCGACTGCCTTGGCACGTGCAGTAAGTTTAATTGATTTGAACACACACGAGTCTCGATGTTGATTACTCGTAAAGTTATTAGTAGCCATCATGTGTTTCTGACAAGTGATGACGACCCCGTGAAATACATTCCACTTGGCACTGCTGTTGGACGATCAATAATCGTTATTTTTTTACTATGAAGCACGGTATTTTAAGCTTCATTGATGTAGCAAAGTTATTACCATATTACGGCCACCTTGTCTGTCAGGCCTGAGCAAAGCTGAACCCCGTTTTCATCAACACAACAATCACATTGTTCTACACGGCCGGAGAGTGAACAGATTGCCCTAGTCTAGATGAGCCTTTTGTTACACCCTCATACCACTGAAAGATTGCATGTGTCTGTCGCAGTGGATGATTTAAGATCATAAAGGGGGGAATGTCACCAGAAGATGCGGGACCAATAAACCGTTTGAGAATTCAAAAGATTTGGTGTGGTAATGAGCGGTAATGAGCAAGTAAATCCCCAAT
The DNA here is from genome assembly GCA_008360955.1 of Fasciolopsis buskii. NCBI lineage: Eukaryota > Metazoa > Platyhelminthes > Trematoda > Plagiorchiida > Fasciolidae > Fasciolopsis > Fasciolopsis buskii. The sequence continues at coordinate 71,767 of LUCM01001552.1, forward strand.
TTTTATGGATCTATCTAAGATTTAAGAATTGACACTATTTCAGATCAAGTTTGGTATTTTTATTCAGCTGCACACAGTACATAGTACTAAAATATATGTGGTGGCAATGTCGATACGGAAACTTACGCTCATGTTCAACAGTCGGAGACTAATATCAAGACACCCAAGCCATGATGGGTATGATTTGTATTTGTTGAAGAATTGGTTATGCCAAAAGTTTAATCGATATCCTATTTCATCCGCCTATGCTCAGCCTGAATTATGATGGGTTGAATTCAGAACAGAGGAAGCAATGAATTTTATTTACGACGGAGTAGCGCAAATTATACTGCGGAGACTTTGCCCTTATTTGTTACACGTCGGCGCATCTTTGTTCTCTTTTCGGTCCGTTTTTGAGTCGTTCCCTTTCTTTCTCTCATGTATCGACCCAGTCATAAATGACATTGTGAAACATAGAACCGAATCATCAGTTGATAGGCATGTAATCCTGGCCATTATGTAGGAACCACAGTCAAAACTGAATGCTGGTACGAATGAAAAGATTGAAATGAACCATGGCATAAAACGATTAACTGAAGAACCGGTGGCTTTCAATAGTTTATTGTTATGTTGAATTCGGTACGCGTTTTAGCAACCGTATAGTCATATTTTTTCCGTTTGCTATGCCTACAATTTTGGTTCGGCCTTAAGACATACCGTGTTTCGCTTCATCCTAGGGTTGATAAAAAGTGGGGGAGAGATTCTCAAAAAACGTCTATACTGGTCTTATAAATGTCTCACAAATAACAGAATCCTGGTTGTTAAGCCTAACACATTCATTTGGTCTTCTCTGGCCAAAATCAGATTTCTTTTGAATTAATTGGTCAGGGTGAACTTAGTCCAGTTTCAAAGCTGAGATGCTCGGTTAGAACGAGAACGACACCGGGAATCGAGTTATCAGATACTGACAAGTCCAATTACAAAGCTGACCCAGGTACACTATAGGGCATGTGATTAGCAAATTGACGACCACTCTATACCGATTAATAATGACTGTTCGCCGCATGGCTAATTTAACATGAAGGTAACGGAGAACCAGGTATTTAATGGCTGCGCAATTATTTCTGTTATAGCCAGTCTAGCGGTTACATATTTATTAACGAAAATGAGATAATGTGGAGTTTTGCGCGAACAGTCGTCAAATCTTGCCTATGGATCACTGACGTTATCATCACTTTTCCCCATTTTCTCTGATTGCTGAATATCCCCTGCTTTACAGCATTCCATGAAGACTGCTCCATTGGATGAGTTAACAATGCTGCTAACTAGGGGCTGACTAATTGGTTGCCTTAGTTTGACCACATATGGTTCTATCGCTTACAACCTTGTTGATCACCTCTCTCCACAAACAGTGGATATTTCTCACTGGTTGTTTGGTTATTTGGCCCTACAGGCCCATTTCCGCCGCACTTGTTTTCCCTGTGTTCATCAAAAAGTGCTCTGACTAACTCACAATGTGCTTGTTTTAGGACCCGTATGTTAATGACGAACCTGAAAACAAAATCTGCTGAAATCAGTCAGTAGCTTCTGCATGGCAACAGGTTCGCGCTGTGCACCCGTCGGCAAGGTAGACCGATCGCTAAAATACCGAGTGCTAAAAGTCTAATTTCTGTGTGACATCAGTACATAATACCTTGTTGAGGGTTGGACTTTTGGTGAACTCTAATTTTCTTGTCTTTGTAAAAGGCGGGAAGATTTAAATGAAATATCTTTCCATTGCTTTAAGGCCAACGATTTTCGCCACAGAACTGGACTCTCAAAGCGATGGAATTAAGGTAACCTTGAACGTTTCGTTGTGTAAGTGCTGACGCCGGCTGACAGGCCTACTGAGTTTTGGTTCACCTTGGTTGCACTGTCTCTGTACCCTTCTGGACGGTCAAGAAATCCCTGTAAGGATAGCTTGATGATATGGCCATGAAAATTTCATGACCTCTAATTTTAAACATTCGCCTGTGAAACACACCGGCTTACTTCGATATTTGAAAAAATTCACTTTCAAATTTTTTTCATCACCTCTATTTCCAGATGCAAAAAAATCATCTGAATTAGGTCAGTAATCCGGAATCATTGCAATTGACCGGTATGAAGTGAACACACTGCAGCAATTGTTCTCTATTCATTAGTGGACTGCATAGTTGGTCCATTTCGAAATGCCTGTTGATTGGGTTTGTCAGCGGGTGCTGGAAAAGCCAGTGCATCGGCACTGCCGACACGTAGGCCAAATTCTGACCTTCTACAACAGCCGTCTAAATGTTTGTGTAAGTGTCTGCCATCCAAACACCGGGTCACAGATCCAAACTAACTAGCGAAAATGCTGCTACCAAACGGATGGTGGAAAGACTTCACAAAGAAAGCAGTCTGTGAAATGAGGAAAGAAACAAAAGAAACAACGAAATCGAGCGGAAAGACAAAGCTGCTGCAGTTACGCAAAACCTTGGAACGAACTTCAAGGTTTCTCGATGCATGATGCCGGATGAAACAGGAAATGTCAACAACGAAGTCAAATGTGAAGATTGCGAAAGACGTTGCACCGTTCAGAGTGAAAGAAAAAAACAGTGTGCGATTCGGTTTCGTTGATATCCGTTCACGAGGACCAGGAAGAGCGTATATCCAATCTGGACATGATAAGAATTATAAATCAGGGAGATGATGCAACACTGATGACACCCTCTGAACTGTTTTGGTATCATTGGTGTTTCAGCGACCAGCATTCCGCTTTAGGAAGTATCAAACCGTCCAAGTCCTGAAAACTGATGTAAAAATATTGCGGTAAATGAAAATAGCAGAACGACCGCCCAAATGATGGGATGCTTTCAACTTATCCTGGACTAGAATTGACTCCACAGGTGAGCAATCGATTATGAAGGAACAGGCAAGACAGTGACGACCGCGTGATTTTGTCAGATCTCGGCCGACTAAGTAGCCGATACGACCACATTTAGCCGGCGAGATCGAATACGCAACTGGCCGATGCGATAGGACTAAAGTTGGCAAATCACAACGATCCACAGGTCCACTCAAGAGATTTGACAATATTTAACCAAATCAATCCAGCCTGTTTATCATCGGGGACGAATTAGCGACACCTTCGGATTACTCTCACCTTATCCAACTGGGCGGTCAAGATAGAATAATTTGAGAACTTGGGAGACTGGACGTTGAGAGGAAACAGAAAGAATCGAAAAGGGAGTGAATACTCGTACGTAGAAGCTGGTTGTTTCATAAGAACTTATATATGCGATTTTGACCTAAACGTAAACCTCACTGACTGCCCTGAGGTCACTTGATTATTCTCCCCCGATTAGGCTATACGGGATTCGAGTCAGAGCAGTGACATCAGTCTACATGAGCTAAGGTTGCGATCAATCTGTCGGTTTTGCAACTGTGTGAAGCATATTGAATTATCTAAAATGTCCAAATCGAGGGTATGGGTTTGGCGGTGACGCCACTATCTGAGTCAAGGTAACAGGTGAAAGATTAAGTGTGGGTCCGGTGCCGTCACTTGGACCACATGATAAGTGTCTCTGACCCACTGTTTAGGGTGGGGACGGTGACCGAGGGAGGTTAAGGTGATAAATAATGGTGACCAGGATGCACACTGGCTTTTGGACTTCCGCACTAGTTTACATACATCCATGTTTATGAGCGCGTATCTCTTTTTCACTCTGTCCGCATGGCACTGCTAATGTTTTTTTGAATGCATGCATTTGCATACGCATGCAAGTATGTGGACATCCGACGTGGAAATACTTGACTACTCCTCAGAAGATACCAGATCACTTTTCCATAAAAAACATGATACTGCTAATTCTGTTCGAATTCCGTTAGCTGGACTTTGTCAAAAATCTGTGACTTCACTATGGCCTATTTCGGCTGACACGCGAGACTTCGGTGTGAGTGCATAACAAGTTTGTTTGTGTGCCTTCTTGTGTGTCCAGAAATTCAGTTTATAGGGTGATATGGGAGACTGATTAAGGTGTTCACTTGCTTACTGGTTTAACTTGAGCGAAATTTTTGTTCGGTCTGCACGCCTGTCATTTTGGTCGGTAGACTCACGCGAATACGAACAGCAGTCAATCACGTTGTCCTATGTTCTGTCGGAAGAAGCGTGCTCGAAGGCTCACTCGCGCCATCTGTGCGTTGGATTTAGCGCTGTCAGACTTAAGCCCGTGCTTCGCTTGCTTGTGTGTGTGTATCATATCGTCATTTTACATCCAGTTTTTGTGCACAAAAGTGTGCAAGTGGCCGGTACGAAGGTCTTGTGACACACACACATAGCACATTTGTGTGGTATGCTGAACGCCGAATGACCTCGCACTGGCAGCTGTTATGCGCAAATGCACCATACATATGTGCACATACTAACATTCACCTTGGTACTGATCCGGTTCTTTGACATACTACTTATTTTGACACGTCCCGAGTCCACACAAACAGGCAAACGCACGCACGCACGCACGCACACACACACACAGTGAATTATGTAAATAAACATCCCTACATCTGATCGCTTTTCTGGCGTGGTTTCTGTTGCCTACTGAAATTCTAGTGTTTGATGAGGATTACCATCACGACGACTGAACGATCGTCGGCCAAACGAGTTAATGGGGTGCTTGGCTAGTGGAAAATTTGGAACAAATCCGGTCCCGACAGGGTCCTCCGAGTCACCTCCGTGCCCCTTGTTTGGTCAGATGAAAAAGGATTGCACAGCAGCCTTCAAATATTGGGTCTGAATGTCTGACGGGTCGATATCTTGTTGGCTTACGGCGCCCGAATATGTGATCACCGCAATATGACAAGGATTTTACATTTGCACATACTTGGATTTTGGACACTGTCTGTCCTGTACAGACGTGGTAACACCGGAGAGTAGTGGGAAATCCCGAAATTGAACGTCACTATAGATATGATGTTAAGGACGGTGTCTAAATCTTCTTCTCACAACAATCAAAATTTAGTTACCTGTGTGTGACAAGTATTAGTAGCAGCAGTGGTAGTAGCAGTTGTTGTTGTTGTTGTTGTTGTTGTTGTTGTTGTTGTTGTTGTTGTTGTTGTTTGGCTAGGCACTGGTAGCACGGTTTACCATTGTGGAATATCTTAGTTACACTCAGAATTTGGTTGTCATAACACAAGATCTGTTTTGATGATTCGGTGTTCTGGATAAAATGGTGACGGTTTTACATCTAGTGTTGTTCTTTGTGGCCTGCCGGGATAAACTACATTATAGTATGACAAGCATAATTTCAGATGCTTGCTTTATGCAGATGAGCTACTGGGGCCGTGTGTTTATCATATCGTCTGACATGTAATGAACAGTGAGAAAAAGGTCATCTATTTAAGTATGGCAAAACAAAAGTCTTCATGTTCGTGGACGACTGCACAATTGGTTCCGTATACTTTACCCGGCTACTGTAGTCCTGTGATCACGATTCGGCTGTGTTAGTGTTGTCATTCAGCCCTCTATGAATTCGCGACAGTGCACTGAGAAAATCACCGATTCTCTTCTCTCCAATGCGAACGTAACTCCATCTTCAGACCCCAGAGCGGATTCGTTTACCCAAGGCGTGACTTGACTGGAAGCAAGAGATGTCAGAAAGATTAGGGTTGCCTCCGCTAGCTTCAGTCATCCAAACAGATTATCAGTTATGAAAGACGGTTGTGGGCAGTTAAGTTTGCATTGAAAACAGCACGGCATTCAGATATAGGAGCGAGGTTTATTGAGGACAGTTAATGTTTTTATTGGTCATTTATCGATTACGGACAGAGAAAACTAGCTAATTGAAGGATAGTCTGTTATTTCAAGTCATCTTTTGTCTTTTTACTTTTTACTTTTAATGAAATAACAATGTTCATCGTTTTTCAGGAAGGGGGCGCGGCCAACGGAGGGTTGCCAAATGAGGAAGTTGACCGACGATGGGGGACTCGAACCCCTAACCTTCACGTCCAAACGCCACGTCTAGACGTCACGTCCTTGTCCGCTTGGCCACCACCGGCCAGTCTCGTATTGATTATGAGAGTCACAGAGAGCAATAACGGAGAAAATCAAGTGAAACACAAGCCAATACCTCTCCTGGAACTAAGAGCAGTCCCGAATATCCGCGGAATGCTGCCTTTTAGTCGGTCGGAAAATATCAATAAATCTGTCGTCTAAAGCATTTGCCAGGACGGTTAAGAAATAAGAATTTGGAAAACTTCAGACCAGAATCTTTCTTTTAAAATATCTTCTGTAATCTCGCAACGGCCATAATTCTATGGGATGTGCAATGTCGTTTCGAGAGATCAGATTTAGACACTTCCACATATTACGTGTCTTCCCTGGCAGAAGTTTTCCTTCTCTATCTATTTCCCGGTCCCCGTCGTGGTCACACGACAAGGTCCACATTTGTGAGAAAATCGATCCAGCTCCTTCCCGCAACCTTCAGTATTTCGGCAAAGGAACGCATTGTCACTTCTACTTACAGTATTTCCCCTCTAAAATCGTTATTTCTGGGCTATGACGAAGCACACATAGTTGCCGATACAGATCGTTCTTCATCCAAAGGTAATCAAGCTGCCGGGTACGAAACTGATTACCAAAGGCCCCAGCTGCGTACTACACGTTGCCTCAACGCTAACGCGAAATCGGCGTTATCGGACAAAATCGATCCACCTAGGCGAGGTGACCCATCTGCATTTGAAGGTGAGATCTGCATGCTCAGGTCACATGACAGGATGTTCGATGGCTGAAACCGAGCTTATGCAGCGGTATTCTCAGCACTCCAGCGCTTCAATGGTCGGAGGTGGGGGGTAGTTTTTTGTGGCAGTGTCTCAGTTTAGTCCGCATTGGTTCGGCCTGAACGAAAGTTGGAACTTCACTGGGATCAGAGTTTCCGGTCGTGACCAAATGGTGAGTTTGCTAATAAGTGCTCTGGCCAGCTTTGCAGGTATGAATCCTTGTACACAGAAGAACAAGCCACTCTTTCTGTACTTGTGTTTTTCTTAAACTGATCACTGATTGTTTTACCAGTCACTACCTAGATTACATTTTATTTTATCTGAACTCGTATTCTGTGCTTCGAGACGAGACAAGTAGTATTTCACTTGACGATATAGTTAGATTATGCTTTTAACGCTCGAATTAGCCAATCATTGCTGAGGATCACTCCAACTGCTAGTGGATTTTATGGGTCACCGAAATTTCCAATATTTGATCCCTCAGTATAAAAATAACAGCAATGGTAAGGATCGCAATGATAAAACTGTTCTACTTGTTATGTTACTTGTGGCACAAAAACACACGACACGTCAGATTATGGGCCGTGGTGGTTGAAAATTTGCCGGATGAATACATTTATCGGAAATTGGAAGATCCGAATTAGCACCTTTTCGTCCCAATGTCAAGACCTCATCCACTTGATCACGGCCTGTCATCGATTACGGCTTGGTTCGTTCTTTTTATTCTCTATTATTATTATTATTATTGCAGATTTCAAGATCGATACAATAATGTTTTGATATTCTACCGGTTTGTAATCTATTCTCCAATTATCTCAGTTCTTTTGATAACTTTGCTTCTTGGGCAATGGAACTAAAAAGCTCTAAGGAGATAAAATACGTTTTCAAAATATTTGGTCGAAATTAGGCGCTTGTTACGAAAGAAAAAGGTAAGATAATCTTCGGCCATCCATCACCAAGGAAGTTAGAATAGTCTGTGTGGTTAATGGCTTAGGAACGGCTTCTCCGAAACTCCATTAAGCTCGATGTTATCATCGATGTCATCCCTCCTAAGCATCTGTTGGTTACCATCGATAATATGGTTGTGATCAGATGCGTTAGTTCCAGTTAGCAGAACCCCTGCATTTTACTGACGTCAAAAATAAGACTTACTGGACACAATCGATGATCACAACTGGAGTAATATGACGCTCATTGCTGGGACAGTCCTTTTTGCGTTGGACACTCCAGTTTCTTCGCCGTTACACTGTGATTGGTCAAACCGCTTTCACTAGAGCCTGTCTACGGCTAGTATCTTAGTCGGCCCAGAGTTTTATTGAGCCAACTGTCATCCTTGTTTCCAAGGCTTGTGAACGGAGGTCCTCTATGTCTTGATAAGCGTTTAGTAAATAATCTCACGATTTTCATTAGTCAAGAAAAAGATGCAAGCTGCCCGAGTTGTTTTTCTCATACAGATGAACACATTGTGGATGATCAACACTGGAATCGCTGAGTTGGCCAGTAAACGAACGCGCGAAAAACTCTCGGCTGGTGCTGAAACTTAGTGCGAGACCAACAGCCGTAATGGAATGTTTTTGGACATGATCTTTTTGAGTGGTCTGACAACGAAAACCATTTAGACCTGTTGGTGGTTACTTTTAACACGTCGGTTATGTAAACTTGCTGTGATCTTGGAGATGGGAATTCATCAATGGGAGTAGAAACTCGAACTAGTACGTAGTCGGGAGATAATTACCAGCTAAGAAGAGTATGGCTAGGGCTAAATGATTGCTTCCTATTACACAATAAAAATTGGATTCTAGTAACAACTGTACAATGTTCCATACTCCCACCTCCGGAAGGAACACCAAGAATGACCCAAGACGAATTATCGACTATTAATCCAAACGTTTCGGGTGCACTTGTGATGCCCATCGGTTTCCACGCTCGTCTATATTACGTGTAACGAACTTGCGAACGAATATGCTACTGTACTTTTGTTGTTCGTTTACAATTCGTGCGATTCCGTGAACATGCACTGGTGCATTCATTCGTCAGTTCCGTACGGTTTCTCATTCCCTGGGTATTTTGCACCGGTATTCGGCAATTTGGCGTCGTGGAAAATAAAATCAAGTACAAGATTTCAAACGAAGTGGAACACAGTTGAATGTGAATTCTACTCCCAAGGAAATGGAATAATACATGGGATGTTTGAAATACGGTGCACGACCAATAGAATTTAAAGTATTCAGAATAATCTGGATTTTTCAAATACATTTCACCGGAAAATCATGTTTATGCCCCGACGAAAATCTTGTCATTTTCACCCACTTCGAGAGACTAGTGCTAGTAGAAGTTAAAATCTAAAATTCAACAAAACTTCAAGCTTCCAAATGTTGTCTCCATAGGATGGGCTTAATTTACTTCATCGGTTCTCTCTTAAAATCGGTCTGTGCGTGATTGAATACTGCAATGACAGGATGTTAGTTAGAGAATCAGTTATGGGGTAGTTTAATAACAGGAATCAGCCAGCCGGATTTTCAGCAAAAGTTGCTGATCCAACAAATCAAAATTTCTGACATATCGGTAACATTCGCCAGCAGCGTGAATGCCCATCACGGGTTGTCACCGAGCCGGTCCAGTAGTGGGCAAAAAACCACAGCGTATTAGCACAGGACGTGTATGTCGGCCTGACGTCAAGTTAAAACTGATGGTCTATACAACCAATGGTTTGAGCCTAGGCGTTTCGTCGAGGTCACGTGATTCCGATACTCAGTTGTCCAGGCCGCCCTTCGGTTAGAAATTCAGATATCCCAGATGCGAATATCTGAATGCGCGCCGTACAGTCCAATACAGTTCGGCCAAATACCAATATGGAAGAGGCAAGACACGTGCAAAACCAGTTGAGTTGCCTAGCCGTTATCAAAATAAGCTATGAGGACAGCGAGACCATGGAGGATCGGCTCCTTAGCTTTCCAGTATCGGAAAATACAGTCTGTGCGGCCAGTGACATTCACGTAATTCATGCCCACGTTGGCGAGTCGCGCTGGCTTACTGTGGGAAGACAGACATCATAAAAGTGTTTGCAGAAGTAATTCGGTTTGCAGAATGGCACATTCGTTGGTAACGAAAACGGAGATTGGAGATAGTTTCCATTCGCTTTCCTTATTTGTCTTATTGCAGATCCTATATGTGATACATGCGCCGCTAACTCCTGAAGGATCGTAAACATACTTTCATTGTTTATACGGACAGTGAGAAATCAGTCGTTTCTTAAACTGACCTCGTTGGATTTGTTCATGTGGCCAAAATCATTCCAAACAAAATTGCCCTCAGGGCTATTACCGGGTGTATACTACCACTTTCTGGCTGTTGCTCCCACTCGATCTAAGACGGTTGACTATGAGTTTTTAGTTTCCGAATTTGGATTGCTGGTTTTGGATGTAGAAGTTCTTCGTCACTTGGAGGTTGATGCCGTATCCTAATTAATTGCTCTGAAATGCAACAGCTTGTTCCCAAATACTTGAAAGTGTCCGGTGGTCTGTGCCGTCCTTGAATCTAGTCTGCGATATCTGGTATTCTCGAGATGACCATTAGATTCCTTTTGGTTTAGCGCTTCAGTCATCATGTGAGAAGGGGATCATCAATACGATGGAGTCGCCGAACTGGGCCATAAAAGTTGTAATCGCATCAAAAGTTGGTGGGTAAACACCATGAATTTGTGCTATCTATCGGTTGAATTTGAACAACTCCTTATTTCAGCGGACATGTATGACGGAAGGACCAGAAGATGTGCTTCGTCGTCTGGCGGGTTCCAGTATGTTCGCCAAGATTGATCTCATGGATGAGGACTTACGAATGCCCCTGGACAAAGAATCAAGTGCGCTAGTAACTAGCTTTTCCGGTGGTGACCAGGCGGATAAGATCACGACGTTTGTACACGAAGGTCGCGGGTTCGACTCCTCCCACCGCCGGTCAACTTCCCCACTTGGCGGCCCTCTGCTGGCCGTGGCCTCCTTCCTGAAAGAATGATGCGTATTGATATTTCATTAATATTGGAAGTAAATAACAGAAGATAAAAACAATTTAGGGCTCTTGCAGTTTGGTTTGGGTGTCTCACATGCTATTTCTCAACAGTCCGCTAATCATACTGCGTATGAGCTTGAAAGGGTTGAATTTTATCGGGAAGATAGCATGGTTCATGGCCCCACCTCCTCCACAAACGACAGTCGCCATCGATGTTGGTTGGACCGACTGCCCCTGTTAATTCAGGTAGGTTTTTTGATATTTCCGAATTTTCCCACTTCGGCTGTGCTGTGAACTCTGAAGGCTTCACTCCCGGTCCTAAACGTTTAGCTCTATTCGTTGAGATGCCTTCACCCACCAACTGGGATAATTGGTGGTTTTCAATAACATGTCCGTTTTATTCCAAATTTCTCAAAGTAAGCTGGTTGTCTTTTTGCTGTTTTTCCACTAATTCATTTGTTTGGAATCCACTTCGCGGAAGGACACTTCGAACACTGCAATCTGGCGTTGTACTCGAATTGTTTTCCCCCAATGATCATTCACATCTTAGGACTGATGCATTCTTCACTTGCTGGTATAGGTGTCATTCTAGACCAGTGCGACAGCCCAGCCATCTATATTTCTTGGAGGTTTACAAGGGCTAAGTGGATAGTCACACACTCATGTGAAGCCTTAACCGTTTACCGGGTGCATCAGACGATCACATCAACAAATATTTGGCCAGAACTTCACAATTGTCACGGCTCATCCACGTCACTGGGTAGCTTAACCTTCGATGGCGATGGTTCACGTGTGGAATATCCGCTTTAGTTTATACAATTATAAAATGGTACGCACAAGTGCTAAACAAATTCAACATATTGACCGCCTATCCAGGCTACATCCTTCGTTATTGTCATCAGCAACTCCAGGCCACCTCTTGATACAACTATTTCCAATAAACCGTGAAAGCATTACATTAGATACAAAAATATTTCGACCCAGTGATTTCGACGTTCCACCGCGGGCGGAACTCTGACGACGATTTCCGGCTTTCTTCGAGTCCAGAAATTTTTCAACTACTCCTGACGGTCAGTTGTGTGTGGCGAGTTCTCCGACGTTTAGTTCAGCTTTACTGGCTGATCTACAATCTGCTTATTTTAGGTATCGGATAACTGAAGTCTCTTGTTGTTGGTCTCAGTTGGGTACTACGAAGACTGTCCACGCGAAATTCATTCCAAACTATCAGAATGACTCTCTTGCCAGTTATCATGTGAATCGTGACAACGGGCGGTTGCTGATTACTCTAGACTTTCCAAGTAAATACCATGCTCTCTTTCCTGCTGTCGGACTTCCACTTTGGGCTGAAGTGTGTCTGACATCCAGTTAAACAACAGGCTTGATTAAAATAGCATTAAAAAAAGGCGCTTTGCACAGAAGGAGTTCTGCCTTTGTTGGTCATGGACAACGGTACGCATTTCACTGTCGCATTCTCGAATGAACCGTTAAGCGGTCTTGGTTGTTTACATGCATATACTGTTGCCAGTAGTGTTTCGTATACTGGTGGAAGGGTGATATTCCCCTGGAACTCCACAGTCGGTTCCGTTGTTATTGTCACCTGTCAGTAATGCATACCGGGTACTTCCGTCCACTTGCTCCATACTCGTCAGCAGAATTTTATCAGTCATTTAGAGCATGAATGAATATTTCGGAATCCCACGGTAGTTTTTCGAAACCTGTTACTGACAACTAAAACATACTCCCTAACCTTGTATCCTATTTCAGAACGTTTGCCTTGCCTGATCGACGAAAAAACGTTTGACGAATCACCGTGTGGTTCTTAAACAGAATTACTTTTTATTTTTCCCTACCTTTTTGACTGAAGTGCGGCATTTATTTTTTACGTAAAAGTTTATACAATGCAGTACCATCCATTCACACACGTAAGCATTCAAATGAGATCCTAATGATGCATGTATTGCCCCTCGTCATCTACAATATAACGGTCCTGCAATGAATTTCATTCGCACACTTAAAGTGCATTTCGCTCCACTAGCCCACATTAATTTCTCGAACTTGGTCTTGTTATTGACGGACTCCTCGTGCAACGTCGTAACGCTGCACACACAACTAAGGGCAAAAGCTCCTTGCAGATATTCAAATCCCGTAATCTTAGAATTGCTTATGAATACGTAAGTGTCAATTTTTCTTGCTTTAGAGGACGTGATTCATGATCGACAACTAGAATTGTTATTTCCAGGATCAGAATCCTAATGGTTGCCATTTTTGGATTCGGACTTCCTATCAAATCTCAGAAATCATGTCAGTCAGGCACTGTTCAGTGGCGAAGATCAGTCTGAAGTCACATTGCCTGCTGTCTTAAACGATATTAATTATGATTTAGATGCATATAAATTAGAAAACATATCGGAACAGACAGACGAGCGAACATCCGAAAGAATTCTTGCGCAGCCGACAAAAGATTGCAAACATATGCTAGTCAATTTACCAGAACTCTTGCTATCCAATTCTACAAATTCATGACAATCTGCAATTCGGGTCAGTTCACTGCGGTTTTCCATTCGCTGACTAACTATGCTGCGTGAGTACTTAGCAGTCCATTTATTATCATATCATAATACCATTTCACCATACCCAAGTTGATTCACTGTAATAAAAAATCGCCCCAGTTTTGGATGACTTGTCTGGCGTGTACGGACATTGTTTCGGCGGCGGCTCATTAGATCATATGGGCCTCGTGTTGTTTGTCATCGTTCGTGATATTGGTCCACAAATGACCGTCGACTGTGCAATTGTAATTCGGCTTTATGCAACTGTTGCTAACCAATGTCCAAGCGCTTCTGTCCCCGGGATTTGTCAAAACAATAATGAATTATCATCTCGCACTGTCCATGGTTGGGACAATTCTGAACCCGAAGTTGGACATATATAAATTGAAATGTGCGGATAATCTCCATACAAAAAGGGCTGATGAAACGCAAGGTACAGCTCAGAAGACAGTGGATTGAGAATAATACGTGTAGCCGCAGATTTCCGATAAGAAAATAGACAACCAAATTTGGACCAAGAAGTTCTCACAAAGATTTCTATGCACCAGAAAAATTTCGCAGTTTCACGTGTTCAATTCATCCAAAGAATACCCCAAAGAAAATGCATTAGGATTTCAAAAAACTAGCACCAATAGATTAAAAAATATCATGGAATAATTCACCCTGGGATATGATAGCAAAAATTATCAAAAACGAAAGATTGAAGAAGTGTACAGCTGATTTTACCTTGTTATGAAGGATGAGAAGTGCAAAGGGGTAACGCCCGAACTGGGAAGCGAAAAAAGGACGAACAAAATACCAAGCAAAAATTATTCGAGCAATGCTGGACATTTCCAAAGCCTTGGTCGTACTTAGGTAGGCTACCTGCAGAGAAGTCATCTATCAGTAGGGGTCGATCGCTTCGAGCTAGCGGACAGTAACCGTGCAAATCAGT
>LUCM01001553.1:0-13182 GCA_008360955.1 Fasciolopsis buskii
CTGCACTTTACTACTTAAGGATGAAAAACAAATCTAAGGCAGACATACAATATTGCTCAGTGAAGCAAGGAAAAACCTAAAAATTTATTGGGTTTCTTCCCGTAGCGCGATATCATCCGTATATTCTAACCCTTACAAGTTCCATTCTGAGCAAACATCAATGCAACTATTCTCTCGATGACAATTTGAAAGGGAAACATGAAAGGGAACAACTATGACGAACCATGCATAGCGCGGTGAACTTGGATGGACGATCACCGGGACACAAACTCGATTTCGACTGTTCACATGCGCAGATTGCACCAATTAAATCAATTTCTCATCCAGCCTCAAAGGAACGCACGATCGACTTATTCGAATGCCGCTTACGAATCAAGGGAAACAGAAACCATGGATGTATGAAACGTGACTATCTTTTAAGACATGTTGCAATTTGTGGACGTGCTCAGCAGAATCGCGACCGAGATGGCAACCTTTCGTGAGTACTAGATTATCGGCGGAGAATGGTGCCCGCTAGCAGTTTGGATGGGATGTTAAATAAATTAATTCGTGTTTAGAATTTACTTGATGATTTGTCATCGTTATTTTGGTTAATCGATGCAAGCACCGATTCATGGCGGTCCTTCGGAATCTCTCCTATTATCAGATCGGTCCTAGGAATTTTGTTCAATCTGATGTTAACGCTCAGGTATCTTCCTTGAAGAAGGATTGTCATAGTTCAGTCAAGTCCAGCTGTCTTATTGATTAATAAGCGGCGGACCTTGCAGTCTTCCCGTGCGAATGTTCTTACATAGAATGAATGACCTCAAAAGAATATGAGTTCCTGGAAAATCCAGTTGAATGGCAACGTCCACTTGTCGTGATTTGATTTTATATCAATGCAGAAAACACTTTGGGTTAAAAATATGATATTTAATGTTTTTATACTCTCGTCGGGTCTGTCTGTGCGATGAAACAGATTCATGTGTGCAGCTTAGTGTTTGGTTATTTGTTTCTTATGAACTGTTTGTCATTAGTTTATCTATAATATCGTGACTATGGGGCGATCTGTGGTTCTTAGTTTCATGGCTTAGCGGCAAATGTTCGTCCCACCGGCTAATCGTGTGGTTGGATTTCGGTCGTTTCGACAAGTTCGTATGTTATATTTGATTGTTGAGTAGTTGTCAGATCAACCATCCGCTTCTTAACATCGGTTTCGAATGTCATGTCTAGGAAATCACATTCAACCTGAGACTGTCCGTTAAAACCAACAAAGCTGGACAGTTAGAACCATCGAACTAAATTGACCGGCCGAGACGATTTGGATATCAATTTCATCCATTTACTAGAACTTTTTGTACTAAATTAAAATCACCTTTGAGAACTTTCACAGCATCAATTGATTAATATCACTCCGTTTCCTTACCTTGTTTGGGGCTAGAATAGGAGAATGAATAGACGGTATTTATTCTTCAGTTGGGCGATATTCCCAAAAACCTTCTCACATTCATCACTGTACTCGAATTTGTGGCGATTTCACAAGTTGTAAAAGCGATTTACTATCCTGATTAGGTTTATGGAATTAGTATTAAATCAACAATTTTTATCTTTTGGTTCTCTATTCAAGATCGACACTTTATTTGCACTGGATTCATCTGAAAGGCTTGGAAATTACATAATGTCCATTTCGGAAATGCATCCTTTGGACGCGGTCTTTTTAGGCCTCATTTCTCTAGTCCACCTCTGCAAAGAAGCATTCGATATCGCTCGGAGATAAACCAACAACCATAGTCGTTATCTCCTTTATCTTTTACTTCTTTTTTTGTAAATGGAATAACTGCACAACCTCGTTCAAGAAGGCGGCCGCGGCCAAAAGACAGCTACCAAGTGAAGACTTTGGCCAGTGGTGTGCGGATTCGAACCCTTTACGTCCAAACGCCAGGATCTTATTCACTTGGCCACCGCCGGCCGACTTAGGATAGAGGACTAACCGGAAGCGTCATTCTTTTCATTTGTCATGACCGTGTATTTCTTTCGCACACCAGAAACTGAACAAAACGCAAACAGGCAATTTGTAATTGTCTCGAGCGACCATGTTAAATACTGTTCCGATAATTGTCATCAATTATGTTGTCCGTGCCATAAGAATTTGGTATACCTTTAACTGTTCAAAGTTTATTAAATTGCGCAAACGAAAAAGATTGTGTGTATTGTAAATTTCACTTTTGCCAAATCGATACGACCGAAGCCACATATGATTATTTATCACTGACTGCAGCGGAAATTTGCAGCAGTTCAATAGTTTTTGTTGGCTCAAAAGTTGCGCATGGAATGCAAATTGTTTTCATCAGGTTCTACGATTGTAATGTTTCTTTAGTGCGCCAAGAAAGGATATTAATCATAGATGATTGCCTTCTGATTGATAGCTGTCAAATGCAGAACCTGAACCCGTGGTATCCGAGAAGAATTTTCTTCTGTCTTCTATTAGTGTTTAGATTTTCATAAAATACACAGAGATTTTTAAACATTTTTTGTCGACGTGTAATTTTGTGTTCTGTCCATTTGGTACGAGGAACACCAGCGGAACCCCGGAAGCACCAACAACAGAAGGGAACTGTCCAGTCAACTACGACAAGAGATTTTGAGCCACGAATCCAGAAAAACCAGATAAGAAGGAATAAATTGTATTTTTCCCTTCGGCTTCGAGGGCAACATGCATAATCTTTATTCCTGATGAATCGAACTTTGTGAAGAAATTATTCATTTACTAGAACAAGTTCCGGTAAGCATGCAAATATCGGTATCGATCAACGAAGCAAGTCGCACTAACACGTGCACGAACACAATATGCAAGCACTTAAGTATGAACACTTGATTCGTTCCAATTAAACGAATGAGTCAGTCTGATATGTGTTCCCGCATGCTTGTTCTATAAAACGGGTATACGCAAACCAACCACCGATTTCGACTTGAGGACATTCGCGTGATAACAAGATCAGTTTGTCAGTAGACCGCAATATGGTTCTGATCAAAACGCGAGCTGGAAAAAGAACTCTAGCACAGTTCGCTTAACAGGCATTCCATCGTGCTATATGCATCTTGGCAAGAAGATAGAATGAACCGAATTCAGGAGAAAAGTGCAAAATCAATTAGGGTGCGTCGTGGGTACAATAAAAGGCACAAACCGAAGGCAACAGCACTTCTGCATATATAACCGAATCTGATCTTTCTATCGGCCACGGAACAATTTGATTCATAAGTGATACAATAATAGTAATGATTAGAAAGAGCGAGAGGGACAGAAGTCTTCGAATATGTGAACTAAAACGTTTTCTTCTCATGATTATGATTGAAAATTTTCAAAAAAGGAACAAATTAGAATCAAACCAAACAAATTCAGTGAATTTCGCATGCGCTAGCCCACTCGAGATGATATCGACGATTACACGGAATGCAACTGGTCTTCGCGTTGCTATTTTAAGTCTATACGCTTCTCGGATAAGAAATGCTGGATCAACTAAATTTACTTTCAAAAACCGCAGGCGCACCGGTTTCACAACAAATGCACTGTGTTCCGGTACGTGAAAAAAATACGCCGTTGCAAGTTGCTAGACTCTCTGTGTGCTATCACTGGGAACGAAATAGCATCAAATACAATAACTAGCATGTAATCAGATCTTTTGGTGTAACTCAGAATGTTTCATAAATTTAGATGAAGAAATGTTCATTTTTCCGAAGCCTGTCGCAAGTATGAGTTCAGTAGTTTGAGTTCACTGTTCCACTTATAAACGTGTTTAGTTTGATATTTCCTCACTTTAATCTGGCTTGAGGAATAAATACCTTCAAAACTATCTGCTCTGCCTCTTTACAAAAATTGCTCTCTTGAAAGATTTTGCTGTCCCGAGCTGAAATTATGCAACCATTTATTTGTCATTGCCTCCGACTAATCACAGTTCACAGCCATCCTTGTTTCTGACCTTGAGATCAGTCATTTCGTCACGTGTGTGCTACTGATCGTCAAACGTAAATTTAGCATGTCTCATGTCACACTATACCGAATTGAGCGAGACCGGTTGGCAACTGAGTATCGTGCAAACAATAATAATAATAATAATAATAACGATATGAATTCTGCAAGCTCATTGCGATCCAATATATGGCAGCTGGCGTGGGGTCACAGCCGGGGTTTGCATGTATGATTCGTTATTGAATAACTAAATGAGATTATGTTTCGCTTATCACGGCCATCAGTTAACCGAGTCCATTTGACTGTTACAATCATTTTGACCAACTGCGCATGAATCAATCTAGAATAAATCAGACGGAATCATGAGTAAGGTGTCCGAAGTAGATGAATATAGTTTACCTGAAAATTCTTCCTTGTGCCTTTTCAAGACTAACGACTATGTGGTCTTCTAAACTGTCTATTGGTCAAGGTGTCCATAGAGAAAATCTACTCGGATTCAAACAGCAAACAACGGCAAGAAATGACAGCACCAGTTAGTGAATTTGTTTCTGCACACGAGCTTTGGATCGGGAAATAATTACTCAGGTTAACTTGTGCTTTCGCCAACAGAATTTTTCGCCAAAGCTGAACTGATGCCGACTGGAAAAATGAATTCTGAATGTACTCTCTTGCATGCAAAAGTATTACTACTTAGTTTGATACGGTTTAGATTCGCAGCAGAATTAGAGCGAGTCTAATTGAGTTTTGGTGAACCCAGGCGTCGTGAAACTGGCCTACTATTACAATGCAAATGAGTTACGATTTTTCTGTGTGTCATATGTATCACGTGACCAGCGATAAAAGTGGGAATATCTGATACCGGATAAACGAAGTCCAAGCCACGTAATCGCAAGGGGGCTTTGTCCAGGAACAACAATGTTACAGGATCACTGAATGTTATCCTAATGCAACCGCTCCTATCTGTAGGTATTTTGCTCCCATTTGAAGTATATTTCCATTTTGTGGATTGATAAATGCCCTGGGCAAGATGCTGAATGATTAGTAATCAAACAACAGAGGACGGACAAATGTGCCGCCGCAAAGTGAACTCTACAAACCACCTCGCTTTAACCTGATAATGCGATAGAGGTATTTGGCTTGATTCCCGGTCAACTAATCATTTTATAAAAGATACATGCACCAAAGTGACAAAATTACCGGTTTATGCGACACAAAAAGAATTGATCTGACTGGATGGTAAAACAGTGATCGATTGCGGGTACGGTAAACAAGCAGATTTTGGATATTAATAATAGTTCAGGTTGCCCGACTTATCAAGAATGAATGACACTTAGCAATTTTGCATGAAAGCCGTTCTAATGACAAAAGATTGCACTGAAAATGACCCATCGCGCACTGTCACTAACCCACTTGTCAAGTCACAAGCAACAGACCGAATGTAATAGTATCTTTCCTCAAAGCCAGTAATGAACTGCAGACATTTTCATTTTTACAAACAAGTTCCGTCGTTAAACTCAGGTGCGTTGAGAATTAACGAAGGTCAGTTGGTCATCAGTCCCAGGCTGCCGAGCAAATCTCTCGAATGTCTTTCGACGAATGATTCCAAGAGTTTGCAATGTTCAAATAAGCAAAAATTGCTGTTAAATAACAGAATCTATCGAAATAAAACTAGCAGCTTGTGTCTTATATAGCACACACAACAAATCCCAAGGACAATTCACCATGTGACTGGACTACGTAGATCACGTTGATATTTTGTTGTTTGTTGGAGGGGAGCATGAGCAAAGCAGTGAATTATCACACTTCCATTATAACTGTTCTTATGTGCATGGCATTCTGGTAATTCATTGGTTATTGTTAACCAAACACCTAGAAGCAGTTCAAAGGTATAGAAGTTCTACCTTTAAACTTTCAAGAGTTGAGAAATAATGCCAAATCCATCCTTGGAATGGGCAAGAGAACATAGAACTTAGGCAAGCAACATTTTCACCCAATATTTACCCGGTCTTGTACAACTGAATGTACTGGTGAGAAAGTGTTGAACGGAATTCTGTCCAGATATTTGGTATTTTCTGCGTACAAGACAAATGGATGACTTTGTGAGCAAACTGCAGTCCTTGGTTTGAGCTTATTCAGTAAACTATTATAGTCCGTGTGTTTATACTGATGATTTGTATGCCCATTCTATTTGATCGTATTCGCCATTTTAAAAAAGAACTTTGTTGGTCTTTAAGACACACTAGTGACTGTGTTCAGCGGTGTGATTTAGTCTATTACTCCCCAAATCCGATTCAATGTCACCTCTTTTCGAATGAATATGACCGAGGACCACGATATGTTCTTTTCTTCTAACATCGCGTTATATGGAAATATACTTGATGGCAAGGAATCCGTTCATGCTGTAAAAATTCATCACCTCAATCAAATATTTTTGTCATTTCAAAACAAAACTAAATGGTAAATTAAAACCAAAATAATGCGCACGCTTTACAAATTGTCGCTAAATCCGAATGAAAGGAGCTCACAATTTTCAGTAATTCATGTCACCTGAACAATAACTTGTTTTGGCACGGGCATAGTACTGGAAGTCTTCTGTGCACAAGATAAAAGCAGATCACACTGTTTATTGAGCGGTTCTTTCAACTGCCTTGTAAGCAGCTAACTGGCAACGACAGTCCATAGAATGCTCGGTTACCTTTCTAATCTGTGTAATTACGTCCATCTTTTGACGCTACTGGTTATCTTTTGTATTTCTTCCAATGTCAGTATTCCGAATCAACTTACATTCGAAAACTTACACTCAAGTGAACGCCATATCGTCTTCATGCACCTCTTGCGGTGCTGCAGTTAACCTCCCAGTCACTGGACTCATACCTAACTCGACACTTCATGAAAAGCATTGGGTTCTAATAAATACATATTCCAATGCCTTAAGTCCACCATGTTTCTAAATTTTCTCCTACTAAACACCTTTCCAGTTTAGCGATTTTGTTTCCCGTAAATAATGCTGTACAACCTCGTGAATGTCAGTCGCAACAATCTTGATTAGTCTAGTCCGTTGAAATCCTTTAGATTAGCAGCCTATGATTCTTCACTCGGGTGCAATTAGTTTAAGGAAGAGGTTGCAGCTTAAGGTGTGGTGCACTGACTTCCAGTCGGGCCACTCGGTTAGTGAACAATGAAAAATACTGTAGACGGTTCGTCGCATAAGATCAGTGTCCAAATCAAACACTGAACAAAACTTCACGACTCTACAGTAAACATAGGTTCAATATGCTTTAGAATACGGAATATTGATGACTGTCTGAAAACTTCAAAATTTTCAATGGTTTCCAATAATGATTTATGTTCATGCTCTGTGCGAAGTCGCTGCCGATGTGCACTGGTCAATAAAGCACGACATGTTCTGGTGAATGAACGTTATCCATGTACATATATGTACTGAGTAGAACATTGTTATCCATAATTAAATAAAGCAAAACTTTAACAGATATTCAATGCTATGATTATTGTCAATTTACAATTTCACCATAACCGCTAACAATAAACCGATAGGCTCCAAGTCCGACTGCTGCCTCTTATGGCTGCCTGTCCGAGACAATACTCAAGGAAAATTAGTAAACGATTAATTTCATGGCATTAATTTGAAGAACGATATGCGAAAAATGATTTCAGAGTTTGAATTCCATTGTATCCGGTGCCGGGTGATATCATCTATTGTGTACTCTAACCAGATGTTCCAACTTCACCTTTAAGGTGTCAGTCCAAAAAGTGCAATATATATATAGCCTGCGTGGCCAAGCGGATAGGCTCCTGGCTTCTGGTTCGAATTCTCCCACCGCCGGATACCGTCCCCACTTGGCAGCCCTCTGCTGGCCGCTGTCTCCTTCCTGAAAAATTATTTACATTGTTATTTCGGTAATGATGCAATTATAAAACTGTATATTTCTATTCATATATACATGCCGACTTGAAAACAAACACTGTGTAATTTGCCTCAAAGTTCAACATACAACAAGGCAGACATTTTGTGAGCACAACTAACCAGCTTCACGGGTTTCGATGCAGTATTTTTCAATGATTGGACCATATGGCTCAGCATCCTGGGCTACTTGCAAATAGTCAATTAACCAATAATGAGTGTGCCGCTCTGGATAATGATAATGACGCTTACGCTAAACACCCACAGTATTGCATCGACGCAAATTCGGAAATATATATTCGTATGAGATGCAACCTTTTTCATCTTCAAACAAACTTTCTGTCCGTTATAAAATGACTGGGACTTCAAACATTTGGATGAAAGTGTGAACCAAAGCGTTTTCCAAAGTAGCAATGCAATTTTCACTTTTCACGAGTACAATTGATCTGCTAAATTCGAACTTAAAGAACACGTGATCAAAGTCAAGTTTAATGACCACGCAGTTCAGACGCTAAGATATACCGCCCATTAGTTGGTTGGATCGCAAGCTATTTCGGATCTGTCGGCCCCTGAAAATTATAAGCCCATTTGCTAAGTACAATGAACTCAAAATGGGTTCGAGGACAGTCGGCACGTCTGCCCTGGCTACCAATGCAACTGACCAGTTTGTGCAGAAATACCGGATTTCCAGGATGTAGACTACGATCTGATGATCTTCCCGTACTCCCGGTAAGCTTCCTTCTCAAACGTAGCCCCAATGATATTGATTAAATAAGATCGGTTTTTAGTTACGTGACCGTCTCCGCATCGCTACCGGTGAAAACAATATTATATTTATATATATTAGAAGGACATACAGCTAAATGATGAATTTTTCCCTAAATTTATTACTTGCCACAAGATAGTTTTGTGCCTGAATCTAAAGCCATTTAACCGGAACAGACTCCAAGCCCAAACGATACAAACTGATAAAATAAATCCGAGTTAGACTGATGCATTTCGTCATTATTAAACGGGTACATTCCAAATATTAGTAATCATTTTAGATCAAAGAATAAAATTTCCCATAGGTATAGAAACAGGTCGGTGGTTATTGCAAGGATAACTAGGCAGAAGACAATTGTTGGCAGCGAAAATAAGAATATATATGAAGTCCAAAGTTGTTCGCTATCAAAACGTGAATTGTACCTGACGAGGTATTGCAAACACTGAAGTCACATTTGATGAATTTTTTAAGGCGGTATGATGAAAAAGAATAGAGCATAAATGCTTGTTTGTAAAAACTTGGTGTGATCTCACATTAGCAAACACCCCCTCACTAGGCATGCCGACGATACCTAGCATGCACGGATCACCACAAATTTGCTGTGGTTTACGAATAGATTTTGATATACATATATAATTTCAATTGTTTGAACGACACATATCCCAATCGGATACTGTCTTCCAGGATTTAAACCTGCTTGGTGTTCGGCATTGGGAATTCGAAAATAAACTTCCATGATATCTGCAAAACCTCTGTTAGCGGTAGCTAACCAGGAACAGTCGTGATCATGGACCTCAGCGAAATCGATTTACTATCTTGAATGAGCCGGTTTACTTTGATTCATAGAGCTATATGTCCGTCTAAGCTATTCACCTCTGACACACAAACACACACACACACTTGTTTTACATTACCGATTCTGATTCTTTCCCCCAGTTACCGACCCGAAATGCATGTCTGGGAATCGAAGCAGTGTTCAGAATTGAAGTCTGTTTGATGGTATGTAACCATTTCAGAAAGATTGCAAGATATGAGCAAGAACCAAGTCTTTGATGAGAGTGCTGCTTGATTGGTTTGCAAGCTCCTATTCCTGGCGCAAAACACTGCATAGTGGGAAAACGTCAATCATGTTTTCCTAATCACTTGCTGCCTCATTTTTGAGCAAATAGCGTTACAGATTATGCTGAACATACTTTGCCATTCTCCTACATAACGAAAAACAAGAGAAGTTTGGTTACAATAATCAATTACCACTAAAATTCCGTAGGCCGTAATGTAAATGAGCGAGCTAATAGAGGAACATACTACGCATTTCATGTGCATGTAACACTCGTTTATACAGCCATCAAGTTTTGAGAACTTCTATCTATTGATTTCCTAGTTATGCGACAGTAAAATTAGTTTTTTGCCCATAAATAAAAGTATTTATTTAGTTTCCGTAGTCCACAATTTCTCACGTTACTTTTTTAGGCCATTCCGAAGTCAGGGTCTTCGACATCTCTGGTATTACATCCAACCTACTTGACAAGAAAGTGAGTAGCCAGTTTCTGCTTGGAACAAATTCACAAAGTACATGTTAAAGTCCTTGGACTGCCTGGATGGATTCTGATAGTACAAACGCCATTCCAGTCTTTTTAACTTTACTTAGTCTAAAAAGTTCATCCGTGCGTGCCTCATAGTCGCTGTTTAAGGTGTTCGAGATATCTTGCATGGCCAGACCTTTAGATGAAATTTGTTGCTTTCATGTTACTTTCATGTGTCATTCGTATACTGGGTGCGGCTCAGTTTGTAAAACTAACCATGCACCAACTTGCTCTGGTTTTGGGTAACAGCCATATCACCACCTATTCAAGAAAAAATTAATGAGAACAATGAACGGGCACGGAAGTGCACAGGTCAGAAAAGCGTCCCAATGCATGAACTCCAACTAATCACTCCTTCCGAGGGTGAAATCTTATGAACCCCAGTGCGGTAGCCTAACTGGACCTACACGAGCCAATCCACAAGTTACAGTTCCCATACTATTGATCATCTTATCGAATGGCGGCTTCAAATCATCTTCCAGACATTATATGTTGTGGAGAATACCGTACAACGAGGTAGTCGTTCTAAGGACACGTGCAAAACTTACCAATATTATCATTATCCGACATGATTAAATGCATTCTAAAGATTGAACCCTAGGGCCAGCGATATTCGGCTTGAAGTTGATTCACTAGTGGAAGCGCATTTTACCATCTGACGATACAAAACAAATCTGAACTATATACACAGACACACACACCAACATTCGGAAAATAAAGGAAAAAGTGCAATTTAGCAGCACAGTGCGGTCAGCACGTTATAAATCAAACAATTTCAAGTCTGGACAAGTATCAATGCTACTATTCTCACACGAGGATAGGGTTATTGCCATAATTATCTCAATAACAAAATAGATAAAAGATGAAAGAGGGCAACTCTGACTAACACCACATTTTATGGTAAACTCGGGTTGAAGGTTGCGTTGAACACGAACACGGCTTCGGCTTTTTCGATTAAATAGATTAGCTAAGTGAAATGAATATTTGTTGCACACAGTTCAGTTTAGAGACGGTATCACCCAGTTGGGTGATCGAACGAACTGATAGCAGCTTTCTTAACAAACAAGGCAGAAATTGAGAGTCTACGAAAAGTATCCCCCTTTTCTCCGATTCAGCGCGAAGCGAAATTTCGCCAATATCACCCCGACCGGGTCGAAAATTTTCTTGAGTCTCACTTGTGCCATAGATGTAATCTAGCAAACTATCATGATAAAAATGAAAAGGTACTACCGGCCTTTAAGTTTCGCGACATGGCGCAAAACATTTACGGCTTATGATGAATAATTTCCCGTAAGGGTACAGTTGGTTAGATTGAGTGATCGGAAATTCATAGCATTCTTGTTTCGCTCCCGTCTCAGAGCATTTTTCTAAAAAATGGACACACTTCAAATGACTTGGTATACCGGATAACCGGCATGCATTCAGAATGCGCAAGATTGACTTAAATGGTTTAATTATCAATTATGGGTAAATAAATGAGTGCTAGGGTATTAAAGGGCCGAATGCTGTCTTTACTGCTGCGTCTTTGTGCGGTTAGAAAGGACCTAAAAAGGTAAAACTTAAATAAAAACTGTTTGAAAATTAGGCCTTCCGCTGGTGAACGTAATTTAGTAGAATTCTGTCAAAAATCGTTATTATGACAAAATTGATTATGGGTTCACAATATGGAACGGTCGGACTTTTAAAGCTGACCAGTTTTGAATATGTTGGAAACAGGTCCGCCAACCTCGCCCGATTTCCCCAATGTGGATTAAAAATGTGTGCAAATAGTTTTGTAGAGCTCCATTCCAAGATGCAATCCAACACAAATTTTTCCATCGTTTAGGCAGGACGCTCGAGGACCTAATACATAAGATGCAAGGGAACGTCAAAAAGCATTAAAACCATTGACTACTGAGATTTCTCGATACGGCATACGCAGTTCATCCTCAAAATGCAAGGTATTTCTTCAAAACAGACAAGAGACTGTGCCGCCACTCACACTTCGTGGTGATCGGTTGATAGCTGCAAGTTGCCAGGAGTCTGCTAAAAACCGGCGCATGTGTTTGGGAAGGCTACCTGGCAATTTGAAAAGGCCAGAGAAGCTTTCGCAAATATGCGACAATTCTGACACCCATATGAAATCTTGCATTTCCTCGAGGAAAGGGTCTCTGCAGTGACACAGTTTGTAGTGTTCTACTTTACCGTTGCGAGAACTGCATTGCCCGCCTTGAGCAAGTCCGGCCAATTTCTGTGTTCGACCACCGATCTCTCCAAAGCATAGCTCGAGTCTGGCGGAAACAACAGATGAGCAGTTATGAGGTGCGTCTTCACGTGCTGGGTGCAGGCTGTTGTCCGCTGACGATGTTAATCGTTTTGCACCGCCTTCGGCGGTTCGGACACCCATGGTCTATGCCTCTCCTTCATCTACCTCTTTTTGCTCCTTCTTCACCTGCTGAACAAAGCTGAAAGAATCCACGTGGCTCCCAGGCCGTGACTTGGCGTAGAAGTATGAAAATGTTAGTTTCAGTTTTGGTCTCGATTGAAGCTTCACGCCTTTCTGATTGAGACGCATATATGGACTGTTGTTGGTTGGTGGCCGTGTGAAATATGGTTGAGAACCAAATTCAGTTGCGCTGATGCTTTGTTGCCAGTCTGCAGAATTCGTTTCCATTTAAAGCAAATCGAAAACAGCAAGAATATTACAAAATATGGATGGTGAAAAAACAAAAGAACAATTGCCTTGTTGTGGTTCATTGTTATTAATTTTCCCAGGTTTTGATTTACTTGTTGTTGGGTTTGCTCCGTGCTTGTTTTCAACGGGTGCATTATACAGTATATATAAGTCATTTGGTTTCATTATAATTACGTACTTTAATTGGTTGGTCGTTGGTACTTCCTATGTAGTTATATCAATTATCCAGCATGATATCATCAGAAAAGGTCAAATATTTCAACGGAAATTGATTTCTCCTAAAGTAGGCTG